>JAEQBH010005090.1:0-185894 GCA_016808115.1 Tetrastigma voinierianum
CCACATACCCAATTCACTAGTAGAGACCGAGTTCCGTGCCTAGAAGGGTGCTACCTCATATGAAGTACCTTTCCCGATAGGTAATCTGATCCCCTAATCTAAAAATCTAGTTTTCAGAGACCTGCTTTCATATTGGAGTCATCAGTTTGTTCTTACTGGGTTTTCCTTACTTAAAAATAAAATAAAAGTAAGTGGCGATCTAAAGCAAAACTGCCTCTCGAGGACGGATTTTCCAAACTCAAAATCAACTCCACATTTTCTTTCACATTTTCCCTTCCATTTAAAAGCTTAGTCGCGCATTTCTGATCTTAGGTCCATTAATTATATTTTTATAACAAAAATCCATCGAAATATTTTTATTTTATATTTTTCATATAAAATCCAAGTATCTCATATCCTTTATTTATTTATTTATTCCAATTTTTATAATGAAAAATTTTCTTACTTTTTATGAATATTAAATAATTTTCATTCCATCTATATTTTTATTACAAAAATCAATCAAAATATTTTTGAAATTTTCATATAAAATCGAAGTATCTTATATCCTTATTTATTTATTCCTTATTTATTTTTTATACTCATTTAACAAAAATTTGATTATTATTTTTAGAAAAAAAAAAGGTTAAATATTAGATTTTTGATATGTTTACCTAAATTATATTAAAAATAAATTTAACATATACATTAATATATTTTATTATTATGAGAATGTTTTCATCGACGATGCTCTTTTTCAACCTAATCAATGATGTGGGCGCTGCTAGCTCTGACTCAGACCACCGGTGGGTCAAGTAATAGATGGCCTGACGCCTGTACTGAAAAAAGACTTCATTACAAATAACATTTGCTATCGGCTTAAGGTGCCACCTCGCAAAACAGCAGTTAGCGGCCTGAGAGGGCTTCGCCCGTGGTCAGCTTCCGACGCCTAAGCCGGCTTCTTTCTAAGAGAAAGATGGACCGCTTGTGAGGGCGAATGCGCTTCAGCATCTTCACCGATGGGGTGGCCTTCTGTATTTATAGTAGATGTTCAACCACCGATGGTGATTAGGATTTGTCTCATCAGACGGATATTTTATCATATCTGATTCGTCATGATATAGAAAGAACAGCTTTATTCGAATAATCTCTCTTCCTTATCGGGGATCCTCGGGGATCCGACTGATGACGACCCATTGTCTCTTTCTTCCTTGTTGTGATTTTGCTAGATTTGCGGAATAATATATTATTTAGTGGACTATTCTATTTTCCGCACCTACTGAGACTTCCCCATAATCTACTCGGGGCCAATCTGTCAAATTCTCATTCCGGGCTGGCACCAAAGGCTTGAATGTCACGCAGAAAAGGCCTAAATGCTCCAATGGGCATGTCTCTCCTCGTGTGTTTCGTTGGGTTGGCCTCTTCTTGGGCTGGCAGGTGGGCCAGTGAGTCTTATTTTTCGAACCCTGCCGGTTGCCCCGACCCTTGTGTCTGACGTGCGTGGGCGAGGCTATGCGTCTCGCCGGATGTGTTCCACGTGTCTACTCGAAATTTGCGGATTAGTTAGGGCTTGGTCGCCGTCGTTTGTGCTATGATAATGATGACTCTTGGTTTAGCTCATTTCTCGCTCTTTTAGTTTATTTTGTTTCTTCCTTGAGACATCCTGCATCTTGTGTGCCTTTGCTCTGGGACCTTCTCTTTTCCTTTAGCGAGCTCGGACTTCCTTCTCTCTTAGTCTTCTATCTGAGCCTTTTTGTGCAGAGTCTTTTTCTAGTGTCTTTCTTAGGATAGTCTCTTCTGTCGCGTTTCTGGGTCCACTGCGTCTTTGTTTTCTTGGTCTCTTTTCGGGCGATACAACGAGGCGTTAGGGTTGGGTTGGCTGGGTACATTTTCATTATCCCACTTTCATCATGGGTCAGTTGTTCTGTTCTTTGCGTATCGATGGTGACTCTTCGGTTGTGTCTTGGATTACGGACGAGCGCGATGTCTCGGAAACAGTTTGGCGGAGTTGAACTTGAATGCCCACAGGGGTGCCTCCTCTTCCCTTTAGACGAGGCAAGGGAAAGTGAGCGATTAATACGGGAGGTCGGAATATATGAGATTTTCAGTTCGACGTAGCTAAGCCCATGGGACTGCAAGGTCGGTCCTTCATATGGGGCCATCTTTGCCAGACGTTATCAGCCTCCCTTTGGCGTTCGGGTGTGGTCCCCTGACGTTTTGACCCTCTATGTGGTCTCTGTGCCTAAGATGGTGTGTTTCTTCGAAGTGGCCTTCGATAACGGTCTTCGCTTCCCTCTGCGTCCAGCCCATGAGGGTTTTCGCATTAACTGATGTGTCATGCTCAGCTTGCGCCCGATGGTTTGGGGTATTTTTGGTTGAGTCTGGCGATTTTCTTTAGGAGACGAGAACCGGTGTCCCCGACATAGCCTTGCTTCTTTACCTTTTTGGCGGAGACATCAGGGCTTTCTTTGTACTGGAGCAATTCATTGTTGCTCTGGTGATTTAGTCTTCCTCCTCCCACAGGTTGTGGAAGGGACACTGCTTCTTCGTTCAGCGACACGTGGTGGAATATGATCCTCTCATGAGAGACGACACTGCGGGCGATTCGGTGGCTTGGACTACCCAGAAATCTTCGTGGTGATTACATTTTGGTTATAACAGTGGTCAGCTGGGTATCTCCCGATTAACATGCATCACGCATGCTTCTCAGTGCTTTCGAATTGATCGTGATGCGCCATAGTGGTGAGGCGTTGGCTGGAGTGTCCTTCTGCGTCCTTGCAGACTAATTAAGTCGGATGTTCCAGGAAGCCCTCCGAGTTCGAAATGCACTCGTCTCTTTGCTCTGAGGCCTTCACTTCCTTCCACCATGAAAGTTCCTCGCGTTGGGCCCTCTGTTGCTAAACCCACTAGGGGGGAACTGTTGGCCCAGTTGGAGATGGTGTCTCGGAAGCCCCGGAGTGGGAAACGAAAAACCTCGGACTCCGTTGAGAAAAATCGGTCAACTTTGGTCAAAGTTCCGAAGTTGGGGGCATCTTTATCTTCACCGTCTTCTTACATCCATAAACGAGCGGGTTCACGACTCACATAGTTTGAGTACGCGGTCGGGTGCGGGTATCTTTGCGAGGACGAGAAGGTCCCTCGGGTGGGGCCGTTGAGCAGGATTGAGGCGGTCATGCCCGTGCAGTGCAGGAACGCAGCGAAGAGGTTAGGTCACCTTCTCGAAGGGTGGAAGGCGGAGGAAGATCAGGAATCCCCAGTTGGCTGACGGTGACTCTTTACTTCCACGATGCGAACTCGCGGCGGGCGCAGTGTCGTCCGTTCTTAGGATTTGACCTCAAGGGTCGGTTCGCTTGTTGCTCGTTGATAAGGAGCTTTAGCCTTATCTCTCGGTCGCCTGCTAAGTTCCGTACCTTGCCATAATTGATTCCATTTTGAGCCCAGTTCGAACTTGCATTGGATGTTGATTCTATCTTTGGATGTCTTAGTGCTTCTCATTTGAAGGGTTTACAGCGGAAAGGGCAATCGCGAGGGCCGTGCAGCGACTCGGGCTTATAAGGCTAGGGTGGCTTCCCTCACATCGCGGGATGAGAGGCTGCGAGGTCGGGTCTGACGTGTAATGGGAATGGGTGAAGCTGAATCGTCTGAAACATACCACGTCGGCCCGTGCTCGGGCTGAGGGTAGGAAAACGAGCCGAATAAGCAGAGCGGCGAGGTAAGCTTCGGGGGTTCGGACGGCTTGAGAAATTTGTCTTGAAACGACTTGATAGAGAAATTTAGGGACGGGTTTGCAGTCTGATATGAACTTCAAATGGTTAGGGACGAGCTTCTCACGTCTGAGCGGGCTCGGGGAGTCTAAGGAAAATTGCGTCACGTCAGGCGACGCCATTGATAAGACGACCGCTATTGGGCCCGAGGAGCCGTCACGAAATTTGCGGCGATGAAGCTTGGTGGAACACTGAATGAGGGAGTGTAGCGAGAGCAGTGGGGATCTTCATCGACAAATAACTTTGGTGGCTCGACGGGACGAAGTTATTGGAAGGCGAGAGGCGGGAGCTTCTAATCAATGGGTTCTGGGTGCTCGCCTTTGAGAAGAAGAGGTGTTAATGCCTATTCAGGCTGTGGACTTTAGCTGACCTTCAATGACGAGGGAGGATGAGGGTCATTCTCGTGATTATCTGGGCCAAGGGCACCCCCGTGAGGCCCAGCTCCTTCAGATCTTCTTCTCCTTCGGGTGCTGATCTCAGGTGCACGTCTTCGCACATCGATGTCGTATATACCTTTTTTTGGCCTAGGTCCCGAGACACATGTAGCCTTGTCTTTGATAAATACTCATTTTTGCACCTCATTTCTTTTCGCTCACTTGTGCTCTTTGTGACGTTCCTCTTAATTTGAATGCGACTTCTTGTACGCATGGTGCGTTAGGCGCGAGGTTGAGATGTTGAGCTACTCAAATTGGTCCACTAAGGCTTTTTGGGCTCTAAGGCCTAAGTAGCCTGTGGTGAAGCCTGACCTTTGGGTTACATGGCCTTGGGTGAGCAGTTGAGCTCGTCGATGAATTTCTTTGGGCTCGGTCGGTGGTCGCTGGTTAAAGTGACTCCTGGGCTGCATGGCCTGTGTAGAATGGTTGAGCTCGTCAATGCGAGCTGCTGGGCTTCGTCGGCTGATTTTCCTAAGTTGAAATGACTCCTAGGCTACATGGCTGGAAGTAGAGATAGTTGAATAGATCAATCGCGGCTGCGAGTCTCCGTCGGGCGGTTGCTTGAGTTGGAAATGACTCTGAGGCTGCGTGGCTGTGTGGGAATGGTTGAGCTCGTCAATGCGTTTCTTGAGCTCCGTCGGTGATTTACTGAGTTGGAAATGACTCTTGGGTGCCTTGGCTGTGTAGAATAGTTGACACCGTCAATACGGAATTTCTTGGGCTCAGTGGTGATTTGCACGAGTTGAAATGACTCTAGTTTGCATGCTTTGTCTAGAATAGTTGAGCTCGTCAATGCGGCTGTGGAGCTCCGTCTGGCGATTTGCTGAGTTGAAATGACTCTGAGGCGCATGGCTGGAGTGGAATGGTTGAGCTCGTCGTACGGCTGGCGGAAGCTGTCGGTTGATTGCTGAGTTGAAATGACTCCTAGGTTGCATGGCCTGGGTGGAATGGTTGAGCTCGTCAATGCGAGCTGCTGGGCTTCGTCGGTTGATTTGCCTGAGTTGAAATGACTCCTAGGTTGCATGGCCTGGGTGGAATGGTGAGCTACGTCAATCTGTTTCTTGGAGCTCACGTCGGGTGATTTGCACCAGTTGAAATGACTCCTCAGGTAGCGTGACTGTGCGAGTCGCAGACTTCGTCAAAGTGAAATTTCTTGGGCTTGACGGCCCCAACAGTAAGTGGCTATGTAGCAGGCGTCGACTCCTCGGTAAAGCGTGACTGTGTAGAGTAGACGAACTTCGCCCGAGGTGAAATTTCTTGGGCTCCGAGGGCGTGGCGAGGTGGCGATGTAACTGGCGATCGACTCCTCGGGTAGCGTAGAGCGAACTTGTCAAGAGATGAAATTTCTTTGGGCTCCGGTATTTGTGAGTGGCTATGTAACTGAGCTGATCAGGCTCCTCGGGTATGACTGTGCGGAGTAGGCAATTTCGTCAAGGTGTTTGTTGGGCTTCGGGCGTTGTGGCCAGAGTGGCGTGTAACTGGTGATCTTACTCCTCGGTGGCGTGATGCGTGCGGAGTAGACGAACTCGTCGAGATGAAATTCTTCCGGGCTCGGTATTTATTAGTACGGTGCTTTATGTAAGCTGGTGATCAGGCTCCTCGGGTAGCGTGAGCTTTGTGCGAGTAGACAGACTCGACAAAGTGAGGCTGGCGCTGGGCTCGACGTGGCCCGAGAGTGGCGATGCTGGTGATCGACTCCTCGGTGGCGTGACTGTCTTGATGAACTCGGAGTGAAATTTCTTGGAGCTCGAGACGCATGGCCAGAGTGGCGATGTAACTGGCGATCGACTCATCGAGAGTAGCGTGGCTGTCTCGAGTAAACGGGCTTCGTCGAAGTGTTTCTTCAGACTCCGGGCCTTGTGGCCGTGTGATGTAACTGGTGATATGACTCCTCGGGTAGCGTGACTGTGCGGAGTAGGCCAGACTCGTCAAAGTGGTTGTTAGGCTCGAGGGGCGTGGCAGTGTGGCCCGTGTGGTGATATGACTCCTCGGTAGCGTGACTTTGTGCGGAGATAAACGAACTTCGTAGTGAAATTTCTTGGGTGCGGCCATTCGACCGATTTTCTTGGAAAGGCGCGAGCGTCTTTAATGCTGATTTATGGAGAATTTGAAGCGTTTGCACGAATTTTCGAGTGCTTTGGCCTTCTTATAAATGGCGGCTTCATTGCTATGGAGTTTATATTTTGAATATTCTGCCGCTTTTGGTGCGTAACTAAAATCTGGGCGAGATGAAGCGTCGAATCGGTTGTCTTGGGGATCCACACGAAGATTCCCAGTTCGATTATGTTGGACACGTAGGAGTTGTGTTTTCCACTAATCTCCTGGCCCCATGGGAGTCATGTTATTACTGGCCGTCTTAGGGAATGTACTAGGGAGGGCCGGCGCATTTCTTGCGTCGCCTTCTCCATTTACATTCTTCTTTCTCTTATTTCTCCTTTCTCCTTTCTCCTTCTTTTTCATCTTTTCTTCTATCCTCATTCTCCCCTTCTTTGTTTTTGTACACTGAAACTCCTTCCATCCCTTTTTTTTTGTCCTCTTCTTCCTGTGCATTTAACCACTGCCTGAACTCCTTCCATCCTTTTCTTCTTCTCCTCTTTTCCCCCTTTATGGCCTTCTTTCATTCATTCCCATCTCGTTTTCTTTTCCTTTTTTCTTCCTGAAGTTTTTTTTTTTTTTTTTTGTTCGAGAAATTTGTTTGTCTTGAGGCTTCAAAGATATGTCGATGACTGCTAACGGTGCTAAATGTAATCTGATTGGAATAAAGAGAGACTTTTCCTTTTATGTCTATGAACTTTCGCATTCTATTGCATGTAATTTTTTTGAGCATTATATATCTAAGTTGCTTGTGACGTTTTAACAGAATAACCAGTAAATGATCGAATTTTTAACTGAAAATTGATAAATCTCCATTTAAGATTACAAGCGAATTCTCTTGATAAAAGCGTTTAAGATGTTAAAGCATTCGAGGCATCTTTGTAAAATTTTCCCTCCTCTGTTTGGAGCTCGTAATTTCCTAGTCTGACGACTCGAGATATGATGCCAAGGGCCTTCGATTCGATTGAGACGATTTTTCCATGGGTTGGATTCTTCATGCTTGGCGATAGCTTTTTAAGACGAATCACCGGCATATAGCTCTAGGTTTTACTTTTTTGGTTGTAGTACGCTGGCATCTTCCTTTGGTATTCTGTACATGCGCCTTAGAACTTGCTCGCATTTTTCGTCTAAGATATTCAAATTTAGACGGAGAGCCTCGTCATTGTGCTCATTTCTTTGCTAACTTTCGATCATGGGGACTTTGATTCGATCTCGTGAGGAGCTCTGGCACCCCCGTCTTGCAGAGGCTAGAGGTGACAGGGGTTTCTCGGGTGGGTGACCACGTGTTGTTACGTAGGCCCGCTAGCACCTCGGGAGGGTATTCTACCCACTTTCCTTTAAGATATTCAATTTGGTCTTAAGCGGCCTTAAGGGTTATGATGGTGACTTGACTGGCCAGTTAGGCTGGATGTCTTGGAGGCAGAGTAGTAATTCTTAATTCAGGAATTTCGGCCACAGAGAAATCCCGAATTTGGCGTTGTCGAATTGTTTAGTTGTCAGAACTTACGGGGCTCTTGGGATACCAAACACATATGATAGCGCCACACAAAATTGCATATCTTACGTTGCAGCGGTGTGGCTAAAGGCTCGGCCTCGGCCCATTTGGTGAAGTAATCTCTCGGCGATGATGAACTTACCTTTGGCCACTTCCCGAGGCTGAGAGGTCGGTATCCCGAGCCCGTTGGTGGAAGGGGGCTAGGGGCTTGTGATTGACGTTAGGGCTCTGATGGGAGGCGTGAGATCTTGGCGTGCTCCTGATAGATCTTGCATTTCTTGACTAGGTCGGTTGCATCTTTGAGTATTGTAGGCAGTAGTATCCTTGTCACCAGGAGCTTTTCTATGATGCTCGAGCTCGATCGATTTTCGCATTAACCCACCGTGTACTTCCTTATGCGTGTTCAATGTTTTCCGCGATACACTTGAGTTGGTGTGAAGAAACCTCGCTTATGCGAGGGCTATCTTATGATTAGTAGGCACAGCGAGCCTCGTGCTATTTTTAGTAACCCGCCCCGGTCGTCGGGTGAAGCGTTCGTCTGATATATAGTCCCGAATGGGGTCCATCCAACTCGGCTCGGACGGGCACAGGAAAACCTCCATGTCGTAGAGATCGATGGGGGTTACGCATAGGTATTCGACGGGTGTCGGTATTGAAGTCTTCTTGCCAAAAATTTGTCACTAGCTTTGCGAGGCGTCGGATGGGGTTCTGCGCTACGGGGGCGTGTCTAACTTTGAACTGCAATTTTATTAATAAATCTATGCCTTTTTGGAGATATAGGATCATCCTTCCTTTTAGCCGCATTAGGTGTCTTGTTGTCTTACTACCCGGTGGGGCGCTGCGGACCTCTAGGCGAGTCTTCCAGTGAATGAGTGAGGTTGAGGCTGCTATGACGACCTCATACTCGGCCTCGTTGTTGGAGGCTTGGAATGCAGTCGTGTCACTCTATATCTGATCCTTGAGATTAGATTAGACCTACTCCACTTCCTTGTGCGTTCGAGGCTCCATCATAGAGTTCCGGATAGAGTGGTCGTTATGGCGTTACGAGCATGTTCGCGGGAGTGAACTCCACGATGAAGGCGGCTAAGACACGCCCCTTTTATCGCGGTTTTTGGTTTGTATCGATGTCGAACTCACTTTCGGCTACATGGCCCGCCGTGATCTTCGGAGACCGGTTTATGTAACACTTGCTTCATCGGGTATTCCGTTGGAACCATGGTGTGAGCCTAGAAGTAAGGGGCGGAGTTCCATTTGCGGTTACCAAGGCAGAGTGGATTTCTCCATCGCCGGTGTCTCTCTCCCTTCTCTCAAAACTCATTGCAATAATGCGTAGATGCTTGTGCTAACTCTTTGTGCCACGGCGAGGGCGTGCTTGGTTGAAAAGTACGATATGGCGGGTATAGGGTGAGGAGCTCCCCTTCAATAGGACTTACTAGAATGGGGGAGCTTAAATATGTTTTCAAGGCTGAAAATGCTTCCTACGCATAGCATCCATTGAGGCCCTTCTTGAGACTTGGAAGAAAGGTGGCATTTATCGCTTACCACGGATACCGTCGGCAAAGCGACAATCTTCTGTCGGTAGTGAACTTCCTTTATACTTGATGGGCGAAGGCATGTCGAGCCTGACCTTTATCTTGTGCGGTTATGATTCACCGATTGGTTGACTGAAACCGGGAATTTCGGTGATACTCGCACACTTGCGTTGGGTCGGTTCATGTTGCTTAGTTTCTCAAGATCTGGGCAGCGGACGGGTGGGCTATGTAGACCAGGTGAGGTGGATTTTACCCGGCATGTCATCTATGTACACTTCCACATAGTTATTGCCTAGCGGTTGGCTGTCAGTTCACGACTCCCCAATATGTAGTTCTTGCGTTTTGAGCCTGACGGCATCACCACGATCGCAATAGGTTCCTAGCCCCATTTGTATTGAAGCGATCTTTTCTTGGTCACCTAGGTCCATACTGATCTGGTTGTAACCGGAGAAGGCATCCATAAAACTGAGGAGTTCATGGCCTGCGGTGGCATCTACGATGAGTCGGTCGCGGCGAGGAAGCGCCAGCTGAAGCGCGGCATTGATGTCGGTGAAGTCTCGATCTTTGGTAGCCATTTGCCGTTTGCCTTTTTTGAAGAAATCTGACATTGGCTAGCCATTGAGGTATTCTACCTCCACGATCGCTCACGTACGTAGGTTGTTGAACCTAACCGTTGATGGCTTTTGTCTTTCTAAGCGAGCTCTGCTCTGCTGTTTGAATGGCTTAAGGGCGGTGGCGTTCAACCTATGGGCGTGCAGTAGGATCAATTCCTCAATGTCTGCTGCTTCCATGCGAAAGGCGTCTACATTTTGTCTTAAAAATGGATAAGGGGGTTTTGAGGTCTTATTCAGTTTGAAGCCCAGATATGGCGGATGTTCCGGTCGTCATCAGCAAATACGGTTCGGTTCTTACGAGGGCTCGAATTCGGTGGTACACCGTCCGCGTCATCGAGCTTCGTCCGCATTATATGTTGTCGACAGTTTTTATTTACCATGGATCTTGAAGTAACATTCCCTAGCCACTCAGCTAATCTCCACCGAACCATTTCCTACCTAGTTTACGGTAGGGAATTTGATCATCATGTGATATCACGGAAGGATGGCTTTTATTGCATTGAGAGAAGATGCGCCCGGCAACATGTTATAAGCGGGCGGGGCGTCTGACGAGAATCTTGCGTGGTAGTGGCGGCATGAAATTTCAATCTTGAAGTACCAATTGTATTGAGCCTAGGGTAATATATTTTCCGAGGCAGTGAGGGTGTTGATGGAATTCTAGTTTTTCATAGATGCCATTTTATCAAGGTGTAGCAGATAATGTCATTTGACTCAAGTTATCGATTAACTTTTAGATGTTTGTTTTGTTATTACCATTCTGCGTGAACTACCGATGGAGTCGTCATGAGGATGTTGGCATCCCTCACAGATGCCGGAGTCGGAGAACGTGATGGATGTGTCGAGGCCGCGTGGTTTAGACCTTTGCTTGAATTTAAATTATCTCATCGACTTTAGTCTTTGCATTAGATGGGCCTTGAAATTGAAATTTGGATTCCCCTCCTCCCTCTGAATCCTCCCGAGATTACAGGATTTCACCTGGGGTTTGGGTCTTGGTAGTCGTCTGTGGCTTGATTGATTTCTTTGGCGAACTGATTGAGCTTGATTCTGGACTGTGCCCAGGGGATATGAAGCGTCGGAGGTACCCGCGCCGTATTAAGTACTATATTTCTCTCTTAAGGCGCCTCTGGTCAAAATTAAGTACGGTGTCAGTAGTCCTATCAAGACTCCTTGATACTTGGAGTTATCTCTTGTTTGGCAGGAATTAGACTTCATTTGAGTTGGCCACCTCGGGGCTGTTGGTTGATGCGGTATGGACCTATAGGCTTGATCTGAGGTTCCCACGCCTTTTGGAGATCGTTCTCCATTTTTCTTTTGGAGATCCTTCACAGTCGCTTTATCTCTTGAGGCTTAAAATGTCGTTTGTCTGCCAGCTCTTTTCTTTGTGAGTGGGAAGAGCTCTCTTTCTTGGATATGAGGCCTCTTCAGTTAATATCATTTCTGCTTTTATGAGCACCTCACGCCATGCTTGTTTGGGGATGTTTGGAGGTGGAAAACATTAAGTCTTTCGGTGAATCCCTAAGCCGACAATGAGCAACGATGTTCGAATTTCTCGTCGGGTATATCTGCCTTTGGGAGCTGGCATTGAATCGTTGGAAATAAGACCTCGGGCTTTTTCTTGGGGCTGCAGTGGTCGACGGATGATAACTTGGCTACTACCGCATCGTCACATTTGATGAGTGAGAGACAAACACAATGGATAACTCCCTGAATGAGGAGATTTATGACGGTGGAAGTCTGTTGAACCCCGCAAAGGCTGGGCCTTTAGGGTGATAAGCGCTTCCTGACGCCGCCATAGAATCTTGTGCCATGCGGCTCATTTGGTTTTGTAAGTGTTGAGATGATCGAAGCGGGATCTCTAGTATCATCGAACGGCTTCCACAGTGGCGTCCCGAACTTGGCTGGAAGGGAAAGTGGAGTACCTTGGTGTGAGGTGAGCTGGTTGTTGTGCCAAGGTGTATCACAGTGTAGAGCACGTCCTTTCTGTCACCTCCTTCACCACCGAATTAGGCTCTTGTTGGAGCTCTGACCTCTGTTCCCATGATTGTTCTCCTGCTCCTGGCTGAGGGTGGCGCAATTCTCTGTCCCCAGACGTCTTTCTCCAGTGTTGCGATTTGCCTTCCCCTCCAGGGGCTAGATGTGGTTCGTGCCCCCGGGCTCGGCTGGATTCTGCTTCTGTTTCGGCCCTTCGAGGAGTGCCGATATTGTGTTGTCCTTCATGGGGGGGAATATCATGGCCTTCCTCAGTTTGTCGCGCCTCCCGTGGTCGTCGGATCACATGCAGTGAGTTGTTAACTCTTACGCGGTGTTGATTGGTAGTGGAGTGCCTCCGCCCCTCATTCGTATTTAACTGCATTGTTTCTAACACGTCGGGAGGTCGGCTATCTGCGTTGCCCGGTTGGTCTTGCATCCTTGGAGGATTAGCGTTGCTCCTGCTTGTGTTCCGAGTCGATACCATCGATGCTTGAAATTAGTTATATTTGTGTGAAGGTATCGTTCCCGCAGACGGCGCCATTGATGATCCTTTCCCGATGGGCCAGGAATTTGGAGGCGTGTGGGAGTCGTTAGGTAGGACGGAATTCTTGGTGGGGTACAGACGGTGGGATCTTTGGATGCAGATTGGAAGTAGGATTTCTTCTGTGTGATTTGCTATTGGTTGGAAGGTGTCCTCCTCTGCCAAAAGCAAGAAAGAAAGAAGGGTCGCGAGGGCTTCGCGTGGCAGCGCTCCGATGTCTCGTCGGTTTCTTTCTAAGAAAGATGGGTTGCAGAGGCGGAATGTGTTGCGTACCTTTCCCCGATGGGGTGGCTTTGTATTTATAGTAGATGTTCAACCAGTTGGATGGTGATTAGGATTTGTTCCCATTGGATGGGATATTTTTTATTGGTATCGGATTTGGTAAAGGATATAGAAAGAGCAGTTTATTTGGAATAATCTCTCGCCCCTTCTTTGAGATCCTTTGGGGATACAGGTTGATGATGACTGTGTGTGCTTTTCTTTCGCTGTTGGTGAGATTTGGCTGGAATTCTTTGAATAATATATTATTTAAGATTGTCCCATTTAAATGCACGGAGACTTCATAATCGGTCTTTAGACGTCGGGTTGGGGCGCGTCTGAGGTGTACCGAGGAACTTGAATGTTGGCGTGAAAAGACTAAAAATCTTTCAAATGGGCGTGTCTCCTTTGGGGTTTAGTGGATGGAACTCCGGTGTTTCGTTAAATTTGGCCTGTAGGCTGGCGAATTGGGCGCATTAATTGTATTTTTCGAACCCTATCACTTACTTTTATGAATATTAAATAATTTTCATTCAATCTATATTTTTATCATAAAAAGGAAAAATCCATCGAAATATTTTTGATACATTCATCTAAACTCAAGTATGTTATATCCTTATTTTTTTTTTTTTTAATCCACGCTTCTATTTGCTTTCTCAGCCGCCGGCGACAACTCGTTTTCGGAGCTATTTTATTTTCTCCTGCAATTCCGGCATGTGGGACTAGGGTTTATAGGATGAAGACGATGGTCGGCTTCATGCGAAAAGCCCCTCTTCTCCAGGTGAGATTTTCTTCTCTCTCTGCTTCTTCGACCCCACCAAACTTATTACCGTTTCTTCTCCGTTTCTGCTGCTTCTATACAACAACTACAACTTCGTCTTCTTCTTCTTCTTCTTCTTCTTCTTCATCCCAAGCAAGCTCATTTACAGTGTCTTACCTCATAAATTCATGTGGCTTCTCCCATCGAAAAGCCGTATCGGCTTCCAAATCGGTACACTTGGAACCCCGAAAAACCGGATTCTGTCTTCGCCTTCTTCGACACCCATGGCTTCTCCAAATCCCAAACCTTAAAAATCGTCCGAAAGCAACCTCAACTCCTCGTCGTTTTTGACACCGAGACATCGCTTTTGCCCAAGCTCCAGTTTTTCTACTCCAAAGGCGCTTCTAAGTCTGACGTTGTAAGAATCGTAGCCTCCACCCCAGCTATAATGACTAAAAGTTTGGAAAACAAAATCATCCCCTTTTATGATTTCTTTAAAGATTTCTTTGAATTCGAAGAGATCGCAATGGGTCTTGTCAAAAGCTTTTGGAGGGTTGTACCATTTGATCTTCTTCGCACTCGTGTGGAAACTAATATCAATACCTTTATAACATTTAAAATACCCAAATCAAATATTGCTAAATTTTTAAAGCGGCATCCTACGGCGTTGATGATGGATGACACCGGTTTTGAGGACAGTTTGATTATTGCAAGGGGCATAGGGTTAGATCCTTCAAAAATGAAATTCCTCTTAGCATTTCAAGCATTTAGAGTAATGACAAAATCAACATTGGATAAAAAGACTGGTGCTTATTTGAAGTGGTAGTATGTGGAAGAGATGCGCTCAGCAATTTTGAAGTCACCTTCGTGTTTGTTACTTTCAAAGGGTAAATTTACGGCGACAATGAGATTCTTCGTCAAAAAAATGGGAAAGGAGTCGTCTTGGATTGCTGGCCAGTCGGCGCTCCTCTCGCTTAGCTTGGAGAAGAGAATTATCAAAGGGATTGATTACTAAAGACTTTAGCCTGTCGGCGGTGTTTCAGTCTACTGAAAACATGTTTATGCAGAAATTCGTGAATCGTTACGAGGAAGAAGCTCCTGAGTTATTGAATTTGTACCAGAAAAAAGTCAGAATTTCTGAGAAGAAGCAAGGTTCAAGATTAATGTCTTGGAGGAGATGGAGAGGAAGCAGAATTTCCAAAAAGCATAATGGATGGTGGGTGTTGCCCCCTATCTACTGACAACATGTTGCTGCAGAAATCATTTGGTTCTTAATATGCATTTGGTTTTCGGAACTTGGTTCAGTTTGTTTATGTACTACTATTCTTATTCATATTTTGGAATTTCAAATCTATCTTGTCTTGTTTTATAGGCAAATAGTGTTGAGTCTATATATTTTTATTCAGATTTGTTTTGTTTTGGATGCTATCTTGTTCCTGTTTGGAAGCTAAGCTTAGTCTTGTCTTAAAGTTGGTTGTTTCTATAGGCAATAGAAGAAATTCAATATTGCTATATGGTTTTTGTTTTTTATATGGCTATCTTGTTCCTGTTTGGATGTTCAATCTTATCTTAAAGTTGGCTGTTTTTATAGGGGCAATAGAAGAAGTTCAGTTCAAACTGTATGGTTTTCTGCTGAACTAGACTCTTTAACATCTTCTTCTTTTTTAAGTCTTTATGTTTCACTGGAAGCATAAAATTAATGATGTAGCTGAATATGAGCAACCAACAACCACCATCTCCCACGCTCTCCTCCCTCCTCATCGCACTTGTATCGGCTTGGAGGAGGCGCGTGAATTGTAACCCGTGTGTACCAAGGAGTAACAGAAAAAACAAAACAATCAAAAAGTGGTTTTCTGTTCTGATGAAAATGACGGGTTTAGAGAGAGAGAACTGTGGATTTTGCTCTTTCATGTATGGTTCGCAATATAGGCCGATTCCAGTACGAATCAAACGATTCCGGTACGAATCGGCCGATTCCTCGTAAAAAACCAAAAACTCATTGTTTTTTCCATAGAAGTCTGAGATTCCTCAAAAATAAACCAAAAATCAACGCGACTTACCAGATCCACTGGTTTTCTAACCCTAGGTCATCAGTGGAAGACTGCGACTGCGTCTGGTGCGTGCCGGAGGGCGGCGAAAACGAAGGGGAGGGCATTTGAGAAGGAAAGGAAAGGGGTGGGATTCGTACTATTATTTTCGAAGGGGAGGGCATAAGAATCATGACTTATGCATGTACAGCTTGGCATATGAATCCCACAAGTAGTATTATCTTCCTACTAACTGAAGAGTGTTGTTCTAATTTCCATAAACATGCTTAATTTAATATATATATATATATATATAGTCAATATTAATTTTTAGATAATTACAAACTTATTCACAAAAAATTTACAAAATTATAATTACATGTGTATTATAAAATGAACTAATTTTATCTAACAAAGTCAATGGATAAAAAGAATTATAATTATTAGAATATACTACAATAATAATATTTGTACAAATATGATATTATAATATTGATATAAATTAAATTTAGCATATGATATTAATTAAAAATATTATTTAATCAAAATAATATTTTATTTTCATCTTTAATTTTTATATAAAAAATTAGTGATTAATCATAACATCAAAAAATTTTAATTTCCTTATAGTATTTTTAATAAAAAAAATTTGGCAAAATTTTATCTTTGATAATAGAAAATCATTTTGGCAAAAAAAAAAAAAAAAAATTGGGAAATGGTTTCTTGAAATCTAAAGAGCTGACGGACATGGTGATTAAACTTTCTACAATCACGGTCCGTCGTCGAAGCAAGCTTGGAGTTCCCTATTTACTCTCTACGTAGTCATTCTACGATCACGATGACCCCTCTTTTTGCAATCATGCCCAAGACAAAAGCTAAGAAAAATTAATACCAAATCCTAAAGTTACCGGATCACAATAATACCAAAAGCCCACATAACTAAGACATAATGAACAAAACCTAGGTCCTAAAACATGCTGAAAAATATAACTAACAAAAAAAAAGGATCTAAAACCAAACCGCAACAGTTAGGACCTAAAACACGCAGAAAAATAAAACTAAGCACAAACTGTCCACCCACACCCCCCAATTGAAAATTGACAATGTCCTCAATGACAGAAAAGGAAATAAGGGAACAAAGATCGTCCACGAGGAGCTCGCTACGGTGGCGGTGGCGAGTGTGAAAAAGAAGAGTAAATTTGAGCTAAGCTAGCTGGTGAGTCGATTGGAAGCGAATGATGGCCATCTCGGCCTTGGGGCGTCCTGTCCTAGCTTCCCGAGGACAACCTGGTGCTCTTGAGACTCATCCCGATATCACGTCCAAGCCATGCTGATAAGCACATATGAATCTTGTTTGCTAGGGACTGAGTTGAACTGGAGGAGACCTTAGGGTCGCCGTGCTCGGAGTCACCCTAACTAGGGGTAGCTACTGAGGCATCCTCGTTGGCTTCCTCTTCCGAATCTTCAGGGCTCCCGAACTTCGCCTTAGGCAATGGTAAGGGTAGGTGCTACTGCACATGTTCCTCGGAGTCCAACATCGAGACTTCGGCTAGTTGGCATAATTGAGTTGTCAAGCCCTAGATTAAGTTCGACTCGATTAAGCGAATCAGAACCGGTTTCGAGTGCGAAACCATATCTTTGGGACTCTTTATTTGTTATTTTTTATACAAACAATATTTTTTTCAAAGCAACTTATGCACATTGGGTATACAAATAATTTTTGTAATAACCAAGAAGTCATTCACATATACAAGGAGTTACCCTTTGGAGTGGTGTCCATTAAAATCTCTACACATATGCTAAGTCCCAATTACTTATCTGATTACTTATACATGTACATATCTAATACAAACATCGGAGATTGCGGAAAAAGTCATGGTGAGCACCTATCTACGAGATGGCAAATCTTATTGGTATGGAATGTCCCCTCTTATCCTCTTCGATTGCCTACGGATTGAACACAGTGCTAAGCTTTACATAGTGGGAACATATAAGGCCAGTGCTTGACCCGAAATACTTGATAATCAAGTCACTATCTTTTTGGCATTTACTTATGCATATATGAAGCCTATTCTTATGTGACTTCTAACTCATCTCATATTATACATGTAGATTTTATTCTTTTAGTTCCTTATCATTATCTTGTTCATATTACTTTCCTGTGTCATGTATTTTACAGGTTGTAACTCATATCTACTACATGTATGATAGAACAAATCATATTCAAAGTAAACTTATACGTATACAATGGCAATTCAGAACAAATCAAATCATATTAATTTCATACGAGGTTCCGTCGGACTAATGCCAATACATGATAGACTCTTTATCACTATCATGATAGAAGCCATTAATCAACTCCTTTAGAAATTACATTGCGTGATCTGGGATGCTAGTTAAATCCTTTTTGTTTCGTTTTATTCATTTCATTTTTAAAAGTGTCGTGACAGAATCCCTACTTGACCAGATTGGCGGATCAACTAAAGCCCGATTTACTCTACTTTTCAATCAAGAAACATTTATTTCGTCTTATTAAATTTTCTTTTCAAAAGTGTCATTAGAATCCCAGAAGCTTGACAGGTTAGGCGGATCAAAGTGGGCAGGTTTACTCAGAGCATTTCAATTATCTTTTTCAAAACATTTGTTTATGTTATTCTATTTGAGACCTTTTTAGTGTCGAAAGCACTTCTTTTCAGACGATCCACGCTAAACACTTATAATTTCAAAGGCGCGCATTTAATTCAATAAAATCTACAAAATGATGCCTTTTCTTATGTCAGTGTAATGTAAAGATACTTAAGCTCAATACAATTTTAATGTCATTTTTTAAGCTTATCGGTTTGATTTCACATATAGCTATAGAAGTCGACATTCACAGCCCAGTTCACTTAGGGAATCACCTTTTGTTGTCATTCGAGTAGCAATGTGATTTCACACTCAGTGTCTGAGTCTCACATATGGCTATAGAGTCGGCATTCACTGACCAGTTCATGGGGAATCCTACCTGTTTGTCCATTCGATACTTGATGTGATTTCGTATTAATTATTATCGTCTCACATATGGCTATAGAAGTCGACATTCTCGATAGATTCATGGGAATCACATACATTTGTCATTTACAGTAGCGATGTGATTCGCGTTGATTATTATCATCTCACATATGGCTATATAAATTAGAGCATTCGCGACAGATTCGGCAGGGAATCACATACTGTTGTCATTCATTAGCGATGTGATTTACGCATTAGACAAATCACGATTACCTTCATGGCCAGATTCAGTTGGTGAATCGATCATGTCGGTCGTCAATGATACATTTCAAATCAATTTACTTTATGCGATAATTTCGCTTATCGTTCAAATACATGCACACATGCATACGTGTAATGAACATTTAGAATAACAATCATTCAAATCCTATATATATATATATATATATATATATATAATACAATTAGCATTCATAATCAATCTGTCGCATTTTGTCTTTATATCTATTTATATGACAAACATTTCAAATGGCAATCATTCAAATCAATATATATATGCTTATATATATATTTCACAATTAGCATTCTGTAGATCATAATCACATTTCAATTTCAATATCACTTTCGTATTATCTTTTCAAAGATATACTCAATCTATGTACACATTTCATATACTCATTTCACGATATACTTCGTTTATATACTCATTCACGTATACTCATTTATGTATACTCATTCATGTATTCACTCCGTATACTCATTCCTATACTCATTCATGTGTACTCATTCCTTATGCTCATTTACGTATACTCGTTTCATTTGTTATAATTTTCTGGTTATATGTGATAATAATAATATATCACTTAACCACATTATGTGTTCATGACATATTGCCTCGCATGTTCACAATCATGTTTCAATTCGTTTTCATTTTCATTTTCCATAATCATTTTCATGTTTCATGAACACATCTTTATTTCATTTTCTACATTTTCCTTGTTTCATGCCTATTACATATGGCACTTCATATTCTTGGGAAGTATGATGTATGTGGAATCACACCTCATTCATATATTCTTAATCCTCTATGTATCTACTTTACTTAGGAAGTGGAATCAATCAAATCGGATCATCCAAACTAAAGTTATGGCATTTTCATGCCAAACTAGTCGGTTTACCCGGATTACACTAGAACAGTTCGTATTACTAATTTTTCCGGGATCCTAACTTCATGTTTGACTCTAGTTCATTGTATTCTTTTAAAGATAAGGTACTAAGGGTTCTATTCCAACTGGAATCACTGTTCGAACCATAGAAACTCCAAGTTACGTCGAAACAACCCGGGCCTCTATGTTCAAAGCTGGAACCAGAATTTGGCTTGCACATGGCCCACACTTTGAGTGAATTTTTAGGCCACTTAGGATCAGAATTTGGAGATTCTATTCTTTAAGTTTTTTTGTCATGAAGTCTATTTTACGTATCCACATGAATCCTCCAAATCGGATAAGAAATGAGCAAGTTATGGCCAAAATCACGAAAACTGGTTGGCAAGGGAAAGCAGAACAAGTGTACCGGTACATATCCTTTATATACTTAGGTACATATTCAACCAAAATGACGAGAACACAAGATGTGCCGGTACACATGTTCAAGGTGTGCCGGGTACATGTCACGAAAATGCCCAAAAATGTGTGTTTTTCTCCTTTTTTTCCATATTTTGCTACCCGAATCAACTCTATACTTTATAAACACGAAGACCACTTCAAATTCATCTTATGATCTCTTTTCTACTCAATTCTTCTTTCCAATACTTCTCTTATTTCAAAATCCTTCATGACTTACTCTCAAACCCCACTCTAATATGGGTTATAGTCATACCTAACCCTAACATGTAAAATAGTTAGGGTTTATTCTAAGCCTAACTTTCGATTACTTGCCATTAAACTGAATCCAACCTCGAAAGGGAGGATTTCATATGTTTCTTGTTCTATTCAAAAGTTTACCAAGCTTACTTTCCATAATTTTGGGTTAAGATGAAACCCTAGCAAAACCCCAAGTTTGGGGACAAGCTATTAATCATACAAGCATGGAAAGTCATACATAATCTCATAGAATCCATGATAAAGGTCATATTTCCATACCAAAATCAAGCATCCATACCTTGTTGGCTTGATCTTGCTCTCCATCTTGTTCCTCCTTCCTCTTCTCTTCTCCTCCTCCCTCCGTTTTTCTCCTCCCCCAAGATAGGACCAACTTTGGTCTTTTTAAAACCCGTGTTCTTAGGCCTTGTTTGGCCTCCAAACCCATTTTGGGTTAAGTTTCGTGTTGGCACCCCAAGCCTTCCAACTCTTAGCTATTTGTATTCCAAGTTTCCTTTATTTCATTTTGGCCTCAAACTCATCAATTCATGTCTTTAGGCCCTTTTTGGACAAGTACAATTTTGTCCTTAGGTTTTGTAACTTTCCGGGTCTCTCGTTTCTATATTTCGCATTTAACTCACAAAACAGTTAAATTATGCTTACAAAATACCCTAAACATGTCGAAAACGACTAGGGTATGTTTTGGGGTGTTACATGAGTAATCGGCAAGGGGTGGATCAGGGCCCCAGTGCATCGCCCTTGGGTCGATTCAATCAACCCCCTTTCGATGAAGAACCCGATATCGAACTTGAAGCCCTGGATCATGGCGTAGAGAAGGATCGTCTTGTCCTTCGTGACTGTGCTAAGGTGTAAGGTAGGCTTGATTTTGACGCATAAAAAATTGTACCAGGCCTTAGCCACCGGCGTGAGAGAGTGCACCTGAAAATTGGTAAAGTCACCCGTCGATGGCTGGCATTTCCACACGCCCTTGCCCTTGGTGAGCTCCTGCATCAAGCGTTCATAGTCTATGTTCGCAAATAGGGCTCTATAGTTTTACCTTTGTCGTCATCAAACAGCGTGGTAAATCCGGTTGGTGCTTGGAGCACCAAACTGACCCACGCACAGGAAAAAAGGATCAGGTGAGTGCTTGAATTTCAAGGCGGTGGAGTGGAAATTCCATGGCCGGAATTTTTCGGGGGCGGGAGTGCGTAGAGTGTTCACCCGATACGGTTCACGGATGATGGTTTCGAAGAATGCATTAGAGGTTGGAAAACCTCGTTTTGGGACAAATGAGCGGTTGAATAGGGACTCATGGTAGATTCGCTCGGCCACCTAGGAAATGAACCTGTGGGGATCCTCTAGAGGGGGTGGTGCCGCCCGTGAGGTGTGGATCCAGATCTCTGTCTCTTTACCGGGATCGACTTATGTGGAGCCATTAGGGTAGATCCAGGGTTAGGGTTTCAGTAAACAAAGAAAACGAGAGAGAGAGCAGAATGGAAACCAAAATATTGTGTAGGGGGGAAATGAAAAGCTGATGGGGTTTTTAAAAAAGAAATCAAATTTTCATTCACTACGTTGCGGCGAAGCATACCTTCACAGCGACGTACCCTAAAGTTGGGAAAGATCTACGCTGCAGCGTAGAGTGCCACGCTACCGCGTACCAGAAAGTTTGAAAGAGAAAATTAGTTTTTCCATGCAGCGACGTAGAGATCTACATTGCACGTACCAGAAAGTTTGGAAAAAAAAAATTGTAAAACACGAATTAGGCTCTCTCAAACTGTAATGAACATGTAAACCCTTTAGTTATAGTGCTCGGACCCTTCGATGAACCTGAAAAACTCCCAAACACATTAAAACAAAACAAAAGTGGAGATTTAAAAAGCGAAAAAATGTACCAAAGAGCAAATAAAAAGACCGAAAATAATGCAAGTTCAAAGAAGAAGGGGATCTCACAATACTTGGGTTGCCTCCCAAGAAGTGCTATGTTTAATGTCGTTAACTCGACATTCCTGCAACATACAACACTTAGACTGGAAAAACATCTAAACTTCTGGTGACCTTCCACACCCTTACTGTCATGCTCCAAGTGTGCTTAGAATGGTGTCCTGTTTTCCTGTATGGAATTCTCCTCCAAAATATGGTTTCAATATCTGGGCATTGACTTTGAACTGTCCTCTCTCTGGATGCATTATTTCAACCCCTCCATAAGGAAATACTTGAACCACTTTATTAGCGGACGACCATTTGACTTCAACTTACACAGGAAGAGTTTGACTGGGAATTGAGCAACAAGACTTATAACTTGAATCAAACTCTTTCCTTACAATATGTTTATCATGCCAAGCTTTTGTATTTTCCTTATAGATTCGAGAATTCTCATAAGCCTCATTGCGGAATTCATCTAATTCATTAAGTTGTAGCATTCGCTTCTCTCTGGCTACTTTACTATCCATGTTCAGCAGCCTAGTTGCCTAGTATACTCTATGTTCCAATTCCACCGGCAAGTGGCATGCTTTGCTTTCCGATAAACTAGTTGGAATGGTGACATACTTAATGGGGTTTTAAATGCTGTCCTGTATGCCCAAAGTGCATCATCAATCTTCTTCGACCAGTCTTTCCTTGAACTATTAATTGTTTTCTCCATAATGGACTTTATCTCTCTGTTTGACACCTCTGCTTGCCCATTTTCCTGTGGGTGGTATGCGAGTAATGTGCGATACCGCACACCATATTTTTACAAGACCTTATCCACCATCTTGTTGCAGAATTGAGTACCTCCATCTATAATCAATGCTTGTGGAGTGCCAAACCGTGTAAATATGTGGCTGTAAAGGAACTTGGCTACATCACTGGCATCATTAGTGTGTGTTGGTATTGCTTCTACCCATTTGAAGACGTAATCCACTGCAAGGAGAATATACAGGTTATTGAATGAAGAGGGGAATGGACCCATAAAATCCATCCCCCACAAATCAAGCCAACCAACCTCTAGAATTATGCGCATGCGTGGTTCATCCTGTTTGGAAATGCTCCCCATTCTTTGGCATTTATCATAAGGTAGATACAAATGGTGAGCATCCTTGAACTAAGCTAGGCAGTAGAAACTTTGATTGGAAATACGCTGTCATTGTCCTCACGGCTTCCATAGTACCCCCACATGATAAGGTGTAGCGGTGATTCAAAATCTTGCCATTTAAGTCTTCACAGTACACATTGCCTTATCCTTGATCACGCCTGATGTTTATATAAAATAGGTTCTTCCCAGTAGTAGTGCTTCAAATGGACAAAGAACCTCTTCTTCTGTTGGTAGCTAAAATCTGGAGGGATCACATTAGCCACTAAGTAATTCACATAATCGGCAAACCATGGAACAGGCTTTGTGTTTTCAATTACTAGGAGCTGCTCATCTGGGAAATTATCATTGACATGTACCTAGTCTCTAGGCCCTTCCAACCGTGAAAGATGGTCCACGACTAGGTTCTCTATTCCTTTCTTGTATTTTATCTCTAGGTCAAATTCTTGTAATAGGAGCACCCACCGTATTAATCTCGATTTCACGTCCTTTATAATCATTGGGTACTTTATGGCTGAGTGGTCAATGTGCACTATTACCTTATTGCCAATCAAGTAGGGCCTAAATTTGTCAAAGGCAAAAACAATGGCTAATAGCTCTTTTTCAGTGGTGGCATAGTTCAGTTAGGCATCATTCAAAATCCGGCTAGCATAGTGGATAACCTTAAATATCCTTTCTCTTTTCTGCCACAGCACTGCTCTGATCCCATAGTCACTGACGTCGCACATTAGCTCAAACGGGAGGTCCCGATGCAGTCTCTTTACAACTATAGGGCAATCTGAAATCTATCCTTCGGGATTTGAGAAAATGCTTGTTGATCGGGATGAATCATGCGTGCACAGATTTAAATTCTCGGTGTTCTTTATGGCTAAAATGCATGATTCCGCAGTCTTTTCTGTCATTACACTAATCCCTCATATTATATTATTTCTATAGAATATGGTGATGTTGGAATCAAGGGTAACTAAGGCAGAGAAAAAGCGAGGCGAGAAGCGGGGAATGACAAAAAGCGACATCACAAGGGTTACGGGTTCCACTTCACGAAGACCCGCCGTCGCGGCGAAGCGGTTCGATTGCTGCGATAGTGAACCAGAAAGCCTGAAATCAAAGGCCTCGGGTCTGCCGCTGCGAAGTGAAGTTCCCTTTCCATTACTGGAACTCGAAAAAAAACCCCTAGTTTTCTGGGCCATTGATGGGCCCGCGTCTCGAGGTATAGAAAGGGAGTAATTTCGAAGCAGAAGGGGGATTGGATCGGGAAGAAGGAGGAGATAGAGGAGTGAGAGATCAAGATAGACGGATTCGGGACAAATCGCGAAGATGGATTTTTCTGTAGTCTTTCCTTCAACCCGCTTCATGATTCGAATTCTTCAATCGGTAGTGAATAATATAATGAACTAACTCTTTTCTCTGAGGTTTTTTTTATTTAATCACGGTTGATGGTTGCTTTAGTTTGGCTTATTTGATTATTAATATGAGTTCATATGTTTGCTTTAATTCTTGGTTTAATTACATGTTATTGTCTTGCCAATCGTGACATGCTAAAGCTAGGAGTTTGAGATCGAGAGAAGATAACTTCTAGGGACATGGTTAAAGCAACACTTGGGTAATCAAAGAATAGAGATATTCCAGATTGCAAGTGTGGCACTAAGGTTTTCACATTTAGGCGTTTCAGAGTCGAGGGATTGAGGCAGAGATGCAATACATCCCACTGGCGAGATAGGCAAATATATCTCGAGAGAGAATATCTTGTAGGAAAGATCATCCCGTCAACCCACTAACATAACTCATATGTATACTTCAATAAGCCCTTAATCGAATTGACATCTATCAAGTGTGGTAGGAGACGGTAAAACCCTAGGTTTCTCATCATCAATATAATTCAATACACACAATTTTAAGTTTTTGTTAATTCTAGAAACCCAGTCGCAATTCGCTTTAGGATTAGAATATTGTCGAAGTCACTAAATCAGTAGTCAACACACTTCTCTTCAAGGGAACGACACTTGACTAACCACTACACTACGTCAACTCAACGCGTGCACTTGTGCACATGGGTTTGCGTTTCCCAATTAGTTTCTACACACTCACCATTAGCACATCGAGTTTTTGTGGCGGATTGTCGAAGTTTAGTGTTGATATTGACAACCATGCCATAGATAGTACTTTGGATCAATTTTACTTTCGTTAGTTATTCTCACTTCTTGATCATTTCTTTTTTTTTACTTTTATACCTGGTTTAATTGTTCTTCTTTATTGCATCTATGTTGTGATTTGGTTTCATTCTTATCCAGTGATATCAGGAAAGTATTTAGAGTATATGCAAAGACGAGATCATAGGGAACTGCTTCCATTCGATCCTGAACCAGAACAGACACTGCATCGATTAAGTAGAAAGACCCACGTAACTCAACCTGAAATCATGCAGCATCAAGTAGACGTATGACATATTCATGATGGGGATGAACCATAGGTGGAATAGAATGGACAAAACTATAGAAATCCGGCCACCACACCCTTTGTACAGCCTGATAAGCCACATATGCTACTTGAGGAGTTTGCTGCCACCTCTGATTGTTCGATCCGGCTATCTGACGACCACTATCTGAGGGCGAACAACTTTGAGTTAAAGGAGTGACCACTACGGTCTTTCAGTAATATCCGATTCCATGGGTTACTATTTGAGAACTGGTCATATGACCATCTTTATTGAGGTATGTGACGCGATCCAGTATAATGGGAGTAGCAGAAGAAGTTCTGGGGCTAGCGGTTATTCCCATTATATAGTGATGGGCTAAACACTAGTTGACCGGCCAACCTCCAGATTCCATCACCTCATGGAATGACTTGGTGCGAAATTTACGACGGAATTTTTCCCGCCCCTCGAAAATAGCTTTCGATTCTTGCTACTTGAAATCAACTCATTTAGACAATTTGAGGGGGAGAACCTAGCTGAGGCTTGGGAGAGATTTCATGAGCTACTGAGGAGGTGCCCACATCATAGATTAACTAAGTGGATGCATGTGCATGTTCTCTGATAATTGACGAGCTCAGCGGGATAATCATTGATGCTTTAGTAAGAGGTGCTCTGATGAAGAAAACCATAGATCAAGCTTATGAGATCTTGGAGGATACAACTACTAATACTACTAAGTGGCCCAGAGATAGATAGGCACCTAGGAAACCCTTAGCAAGAGCAGACACAGAGATTCTAAGTAATCTGGTAAATCATGTTGCCTGGAAGTCTTCGCAGCTGCGGAAGAAAGCAAGGCTCATTAAATGCTATTCAGAATAATCCGTAGGAAATTTGTGAATCTTGTGTTTGGGCAACCTGATAATATGGAGTGTCGGTCGGAAGCGAGATGAACTAACAATGAAGCGGACCCTGATATGTGAGATCAATAGAATCAACCCTGACAAGGGCGTTATGGGGGCAATGCATGTCATAATAGATACGAGAATCGAGTCGAGTGCGGGTCGAGGATGGAGAAGGTAGCAGTGTCGAACAATTAGAATTATGGTTGTAGGAAGAATTCGGGAACAACATGCCATCCTTACAGTGAATAGACAACCCACGAGAAAAAAAGTAGACTTAGAGCAAGCACTTGCACAAATGCTCACCTTACACACTGCCTTTATGAATGAGACAAAGGCAAATTTGCAAAGCCAGACCACCCAATTGAACAATCAAGCAGCACAATTGAGAAACTTAGAGGTGGAAATGGGTCAGATGGCCAATTTGTTGACGGGAGGCAGCGGGGGCATTCAGAGTACGAGGTGGTCAGGGCGAGAGGTTAATGGTGGTCAAGGCTGTCACGGTGAGGGAGTGGCGAAGAACTAGCAACACCAAGGTAGCCACCGGTGATAAGGGAGGTAGAGACGGAAGAAGTGATCGGCTGACCAGACCAATGAGGCTGATGGGGAGCAGCCCGTCAAAAAGTTGGATGAAGAAGAAACGAGAGGCTAAAGATTAGACCAAACATGACTAAACCTAATATCGATCACACATTACCCTTAACGCAGAAAAAGAGCAAATTGGATAAGCAATTCACCAAATTTCTAGAGGTGTTGAAACTCCCACCTTAAACTTCAGTTTCATAGATGCATTAGAAGATGCCTAGCTATGTGAAATTCATGAAAGAGATATTGTCTAACAAAAGAAGTCTGTCGGACTTTGAGACAGTAAACCTCACTAAGGAGTGTAGTGCCATCTCTTGTGAAAACTACCACAAAGTGAAAAGACCACTGGTAGTTTTACCATACCGTGCATAATTGGAAATTCCATCTTTGAGAAGGCCTTGTGTGATGTAGGAGCAAGTATTAACCTCATGCCACTATCTATATTCAGATGATTGGGATTAGGTGAAGCTCGCCTAACCACAGTCACACTCCAGTTGGAAGATAGGTCCTTTGAAACACTGCAGAGAGGTATTAGAAAGGCAGTGCAGTCCAAAGTGGACAAGTTCATATTCAGGAAGATTTCATTGTTGGATATGGAAGAAAGATAAAAATACTTATCCTCTTTGGGTAGGCCATTTCTAGCGACAGGCGGAGCGATTGATGTGCGGAGATAATTGAAGTGAGAGTCTGAATGTGAGGTCACCTTCAATGTTTCAAAGCCATGAGACACCAATGAGAGAAGCGATGCATGCTTTTAGTGGAGGCTGGTGAGGCTAGTGTCTGAAAGTGGTCCCATTGACCCTTTGGAGGCTAGCTGATCTGAAGTGATTCGAGGAAAACTTGAGTGAAGAGGCTGCCCAGAGTATGTGACTGGATGAACTCAGCCGAGACCTAATGGAAGGAAATCTATGAACCTCACAGGTGAAAACCTTTCGAGGCCTTGTTCTACTTCTAAACAACCATGCGAGGTAGAGTAAAGCCATTGCCTTGCCATTTAGATATGCTTATCTTGGGGAGGCTACACACTAGTAATTATTCCCGGTGTCTCTTGACATCGAAGAAGATAAGCTGAGGTGCTTAGAGACCCACAAGAGACTATGATTGATTTGGTCACAGCCAATTTAAAAGTTCGCCCCTACATGTGCCATCAAATTCTATTAGAAGATGGTCATAAGCGGTCGAGTGGAAGCATTTGAATCCAAGCTATGAAGAGGTTGTCCCTTGAGGGTGCTAAAGTGGTACGGATGCGGGGGTTATATATCCAATCTCCGATAGTACTTAGGTAAGTCCAGTACAGGTAGTACCTAAGAAAGGAGGGACAACATTGATCAAAGTAGCCGATATTACCTTGTTACCTTTCAAAACAGTCACGGGATGGAGGATTTGTATCTGCCTACGAAAAGCCCTGAATAAAATTTTACTAAAAAAGACCACTTTCCCTTTATGGTTTACGGATCGAGATGTTGAATGAGCTAGAAGGGCATGAATCACACTATTTTGAGTGGATATTCTGAGTACGATCGGTC
Source organism: Tetrastigma voinierianum (assembly GCA_016808115.1). Lineage (NCBI taxonomy): Eukaryota > Viridiplantae > Streptophyta > Magnoliopsida > Vitales > Vitaceae > Tetrastigma > Tetrastigma voinierianum. The sequence continues at coordinate 28,816 of JAEQBH010005090.1, forward strand.
GCCATAGCCCTTGAAGACCAGGAGAAGACAACATTCACGTGCCCGTATGGTACGTTTGCATTTAGGCGAATGCCATTTGGGCTGTGTAACGCACTAGGCACACTTCAGCGTTGTATGATGGCCATATTTTCAAACATGGTTGAAAAGAAAATTGAGGTATTCATGGATGACTTTTCAGTATTGGGAATTTCCTTTGATGATTGTCTAGAAAACTTGATAGCGGTGCTTGTTAGGTGTGAAGAAACCAATCTTATGTTGAATTGGGAAAAGTGCCACTTTATGGTACAAAAGGGCATCGTACTCGACCACGGACAATGAGAGGAATAGAAGTTGTAGAGCTAAAATTGAGGCAATAGAGAAATTACCTCCACCATCATCAGTGAAGGGCATAAGAAGTTTTCTAGGACACGCAGGGTTCTATCGTCGGTTCATTAAAGATTTCTCTCAGATTGAAAAATCGTTATCCAGTCTACTAGCTCAGGAGACACCATTTGTTTTATGAGCAGTAACGCAAGCCTTTTCAATTACGAAAGATAAAGCTGGTATCGGCTCCATAGTTAGCACAGGATGGGACCTTCACGTTCGAGCTAATGTGGCGCCGGTGATTACGTGATCGGACGATCTTTGGGGTAAAGACGGGATATTTCAGGTCATCCACTATGCTAGCCGAACTTTAAATAATGCTCAGCTGAATTACGCCACCACGGAAAAAGAGCTATTGGCCATTATTTTCGCCTTTGATAAATTTAAGCCCTACTTGATTGGCAATAAGGTGATAGTGCACATTGACCACTGTTGACTCTCACCGAAACACCTTTACAAATTTATATGTCGTTATTACCAGAGGACTATTGTCTAATCCCTGGAAACTTCGCCATAAAACTTGTTGAGACCCGAGATCTCTATAATCTATCCATTTCCAATTTGGTTTCGTGAGATACCTTAGTACGAATTAGACAAGTAATAAAATGGATTTAAGTCCAGTCTCCGATCCCGCAGAGATCTCGAATTTTTCATCAACTACGGGCTACTTGATTCATCTTATTTGGACCATCAGTTGATAACGGTGTTCAGCGTAAAAGCTGGGAATTAAACTAATCGCAAGAAAATGAAAATTAGAAATAACTGAAATAAAACGAATGAAAGTAAAACTAAGTTCTATAACGAGAAATGAATACTGAATAATTATCATAAAGGAGACACATAAAGAGAAACAGCTGTAGTGAACGATCAATTCCTGTAGTGAGTATTGATTGAATTTCTTGATTATCTCAATTTCAAAATCTGTCCAAGGCAAATGTAGTGTTTGGATTTCTCCACCTCCATTTCGTTATCTCATTTTCACGATTCTCTCGAATCACGGGGATTTAGATAACTCACTTTTATAAGAACTTCACAGATAAGGTATTTTCTTTTCTGTCGCAATACCATTTTATGGGTAGTACACATAGCTTCAGAGTTATCGGTCAAGCAAGGATATACAACTTCAAATTACTCTTCCTCGAATTAGAATAGATCAACCTTTCCTTGATTAGATCTACGGCTAACACGGAGTTGGCCTCCTTATCTAGTTGAGGTGAAATCTCACCTTGTTAAATGAATGAAGTAGTTGACTCGTTCTTGACTTCCAAGTGAGGAAGAGGATTTATCTAAGTGAACGCAAGCGCAAAGGATCCCTAATAGCAGGTTAGTATGCCTTGAAAAAGAGTAGACATTACCCCAGGGATTGTCTTCCTGTGTCCTCGAGAGGACTTCCTTGAAATCGGGGTAATGTGTGATTCTTAGCAGGTATAGAGAGCGATATTCAGATCGAAAATCAATAAACCCATAATCGAGTAAATTCATAAGTGAAATGAACAAGATCTTGGAAAATACTACGGGAAAGATCAATTCTAACTTCTAAAGCGTTCTCTAAATGGAGGTGGTTCCTTAATTCTTGCGGATTACGCCTTCCTGACATTCCAGCGATCCAATGAAACGGCTGATAGAGCTGGAACAATCGAATTTGGTATGCATTCCATACGAGTAGTAATTGAAGAAATTGATTTGACATTCGACCGACTCACGATAACATTCGGATCCAAACAAAACAAAACGAAAAAAGGAAAAAATCGAGAAACAATGCGTTCTAAAGTGCGAAAAGAAAATAAAAGGAAAGAAAATAAAGAAAAGAAAATAAAGTGGCCTAGGCTACGGATCTCTCCTCGTGCGCTGCGACTTGCGTTTTCGATCTGGGTAACCTTATTTATAGGGTTTCCGGTTGGGCCCTAAACCCGATGTGACTTCTTGTGGATTTGGGTAGCGGGCCCCGAGTTCTTTGCTCGGTTGTGACCTCGGTTCTCTTTGTCGCGACATCGAATTCATGTCGCGACGACGAAGCCTAAAGTTACGCATCCTTTGGGCTAGTCGTTGGGTTGTCCGCGACGCGTCGATGCCGCCTGCGGGTTTGAGTTGATCGCTTCGTGATGTGGCGACATCATAGCCTTGTCGCTGACATTCTTTCTAGTCCTTTGCAGTCTTGATGGATTTGTTCACGATGTCGCGACATGTCGGGGATGTTGTCGTGACATGGGCTCAAGTCTCCTGCAACCTTCCTTTGTTTGTCGTGATGTCGCGACATCAATATCTTGTCGCGACATCAGCTCCTGGTACTGTTTCCTTGGAAGAGTGTTCCCTGATGTCGTGACATCAGCTAAATTCTCTTGTACTCTTCTACTGTTTGTTGTGGTGTCGCGACGCCAGTCTTTGCCAGACATCAAGTAAGTGCTTCTTGTTGAATGGGTAGCTGTAATTGCGACATGACTCACGGTTTGGAAGCCTTGGATGTTCTCTTTGTGATCATCTTGACTTCATCCATAATTCTCTGCCCGGTATCAGTGGTTGTACTTGGTGGCCGCGACGCCAGTCTTCTTGTCGCGACATCATTTGATCTTCTTGGAAGTTACGGTTGTTTATGATATGTGACGGACTTCTGTCGTGACATCACTCTTTTAATTTACGCTCTTTCCTCATTTGCCTAAAATCGGTGTTCCTGTGTGACACGCATCAAATTCTCTTCAATCTTCTTGATATCGCAGCTACAGAAGCTGGCTGTGCGAGACCTTGGCGCATCAATGACTCAGCCAGTTGCTTCCATTTCTGCTCTGCCATTCGACTGCATTTTTATCCACTTATTTCTGCATTTTTCTACTGCTTTTTCTTCTTTTTTTGCTTCCTTCCTGCTAATGACAAATTGGTGAGTTTCTTCATAATTACATTATATTAAATTGTCAATTTTAGCGAAAATCAAACAGAAAAATGGACTAAAGAGATGACTTTTAAGCTCATCAACCACTCGACCGTAAAAGTACCTAATGACAAAAAGGATCTGAAGCAGGAGCTAATACGATGGGCTGCTCATGTTGCGAGAGTTCGACTTAGAGATAAAAGATAAGAAGGGAACAAGAACTTGATCGCGAACCATTTGTCACAGTTAGAATTTGAGAGACAAAGTGCGGTGCGATAATTTCCCGGATGAAGCGGCTCTTGGCAATTGGGAGCAATTCGGTCCCAGGTTCCGTAGTTTTATTATGTGAACTACTTAGTGGCCAAAGTGATTCCTCCGGAGTTTAGCTACCAACAGAAAAAGAGGTTCTTTGCACAATTGAAGCACTACTACTGGGATAAGCCTATCTTATACAAACATTGTGCAGATCAAGTGACAAGGAGATGCGTACCGGAAGAAGAAATGGGTAGTATTTTGAGTCATTGCCATACCTTACCATGTGGGGGGCATTTTGGAGGCCAGAGAATAGTAGCAAAGGTACTCCAATCCGGTTTCTATTGGCTTTAACCTTATTGAGGATGCTTTCGTCATTTTGTAGCCGAAATTGTGATAAAGTGCCAAAAGGATGGGTAGCATCTCCAAACGGGATGAACCCCCCATGAACCCTATTCTGGAAGTTAAGTTGTTTGACTTATGGGGAATGGACTTCATGGGGCCTTTCCCTTCTTCATTCAGTCACATGTATATCCTCTTGGTTGTAGACTATGTCTCAAAATGGGTAGAGGCGATACCGACACGCACCAATGATGCCAATGTGGTAGTCAAATTCCTTCGCAACCACATATTCACCCGATTCGACACTCCACGTGCATGGATCACGGATGGTGGTACTTACTTCTGCAATAAGCTAGTTAATAAAGTCCTGCAAAAATATGGTGTGAGACATCGAACTTCACTTGCGTACCACTCGCAGGCGAATGGACAGGTCGAGGTGTCAAATCATGAAATCAAGTCCGATACGCAAGGCGGTCAATAGCTCGAAAAGTGGTGAAGAGATCGATGATGCGCTTTGGGCATACAAGACAACCCCTCTAGGCATGTCCCCATTTCGAATAGTCTATGGAAAAGCATGCCACTTGCCTGTAGAATTGGAACATAGAGCATTGATGAGTGCCTAAAACACTCAGGTTATACCCGCGTCTGTCTTTCGTTTTTAGCGTTATTTTACATTTAAATACGTATTTTTATAGCCTAATATTTGATTAGTGCAATTGGTGTGAATGCAGGTGAAATTAGTGCGAAAGAGAGGCGAGTTTTAGGGAAGCATTCTAGGCGGAGAGGATGAAAGTGCATAAGATGTTGGAACCTCGCGACCGTTCCAACGTCGCGGCGATCCCCACGTCGTGGCCTTGTGTCAGCGGCGTTGGGTGCGACTAATTTAAAAGTCGACAAGTCGCGAGGTGCCTCGACGTCGTGGCGTCTCGGCGTCAGCGGCGTTGCAGCATGCGATGTCGGCCCACGAGGTTGTCTTCGTCATTAAAAGCAAAAGGGGGGCATAATTTGAGGTATGTCGGGGTCGTGCAGACTAGAGTGTGGCGTCGAGCATCGTGTGTTGAGCTAAGAAAGGCGAAGTGATTTGTATTTTTCCTCTTTTTTGGACAATAGTACTGATGTTTTACATATTACATATTGGTATTTTCTTATTCAGTATGTTCTAGATCTACACATAGGGTGTCATATTTTTATGGATTAAAGATCAGTATTTTGTATTATTCAGTTGTTTATAATTCGTTAGCATCTGCTCTATATCTAGGAATCATTTACATGATGATGTCTGGCAAACATTAGCGTGACTATACTGGGGATTCGAGATTCGAGATATGAGGATACCCAAGGATCTGAGTAGAGGCGATAACCGGTCGATTCGGGTAAATGAAGTATTCAGATCGAAGGTGGAAATTAAAGGTTAGAACATTTAAGCATTTCGGATTATCGAGGTTGGGGGTATAGATAAATCAGCTCTACTCGTGAAATGGCGGATACACCTCGAGAGGGTACTTCGTAAGCAAGATCACCTAGCCACTAACAAATCATAAATAAACTAAATAATATCATCTTTAAGAAATAATCCATCGAAAGTGACAGGGGGAGACATAGCCCTAATCTCCATTACGCGGCAATTCATTCAGATCAATTTGTTTAGTTTACATTCAGACACTAGTACCCTTTCACACAATACGTATATCGAGGATGTATTTGAAAAAGAAAATCTATGTAGTCCAACACACCTATCCTGGGTGGATGTCTCAGTACCATTGGTACACTATATTACTTGGGGCGGCGTGTGCACTTGCTTTATAGGCGTACATTTACACTACGTTTCGGCTGTCAGAGTTTTGGGGCGTCGTTACTTGGGGATAGGTTTAGAGTGATATAGAGAATAAAGCAATTAGATATTACTATGGAATTTTTGTTTTTTTATTTGTTTTTACAAGTGCTGGTAATTTGTTCTTTTTGTTTCATGTGTGATTGCAGGTTAAGATTTCAGTGAGTACATGCGACGACGAGAGCAGGTTGACCAACATCTGTTTGATCCTTAGCCAGAAAGAATACATAGAATATGCCGAGAACAGAGAACGAAACAGATTAGAATTCAAGCAAACATGGAGAACAATGAAGAGTAGGATCTTAGCATTGGTAAGCAGGCCACGGAGAAATTTGGAAATGGGGAATAACGAAGGAATCAAGCACCCGGACCGTTTATCACAGCGGATGGTCATTCATGTTGCTAGAGGAGTTTGCACCTCTGCACTACTTGTTGTTGAGACGGCTATCGAGAAGACCACCTATTGACGAGCAACTTGAGTTGAAATTGATCACTACGGATGCTTTAGAACATCCTGTTCCATGGGTTGCCTAACGAGAATCCAAATATGCATTTGACCAACTTCCTTGAAGTCTGCGATACGATCAAGTACAATGGGGTTACTGAAGAAGCACTCAGGTTGCGCTTGTTCCCACTCGCTGGGTGATAGAGGCGAGCATTGGCTAGCAAGTCGACCAGGTTCCATTAACTTCATGGAGCGTTTAGTGTAGAAATTCTGACCAGGATTTTCCCACCTCAGTGCATAACTTGTGCAAGAGATCAATACTTTTGGGCAACTATAGGGAGAGAACCTGGCAAAGGCATGGGATAGATTTCACGAACTATTGAGAAGTGCCACATCCTGGTACGACCCGAATGGATGCGGGTCATTACTTTCTATAATGGTGCGGGAATCTGTAGAACGATGATTGATGCCTCAGTTGGAGGAGCACTAATGAAGAAAACCACTGACCAAGCATATGAAATTTTGGAAGATGCTGCAACCAATACAAATCAGTGGCCTAGAGAGAAGGCTACACCAGTAAAAGCAGTGGGTGGCACGGATAATGAGGTTCTCAATAATCTGGTTAATCATGTGGCCGCGGTGACTAAACGATTAACTAGGCCAATGAGCGAATGCCATCACAGGACTAACCCATGGGAGTTGTGGTCTGTGGAGAATGACATAATAGCAGAATGTCGGTCGGGAAACCAAATAGTAGAGCGGGCCCGATCACGTATCAAGATTGTCGAGTCGATCCACGGCGGGACGGTTGGGGAAACAATTATCGAGTCAAATCAAGGCGGGTGGTGTAATAATCATAATCAACCGCAGTCAGGAACAATCAAGAGTATGGATGAACAATCGAGGAACAATATGGCATCAAGCTAGAGTTAGCGAACCACCTCTGAGAAAGGTGGACTTAGAACAAGCCCTCGCACAAAATGCACGACCTCCATACCTTTTATGAATGAGACGAGGCAAATATGCGGCAGGCCACGATTGAACAATCAAGCGGCACGGTTGAAATTTGGAAATTACGGATGGGTGAATACTTGACACCAGTGACGAAAAGCGTAGGGTTCATTACGAGCAATTCAAAGTAAACCCGAAGAGATGGGAATGAACACGTTAAAGCGGTCATCTTTGAGAAGTGGTAAGGAATTGGAACCTGAGGAAATCCGCGGTTATGGGAGGTAGGGCGAGAAGGTCATCGGCCCTGGTGAATGATCATTCGGGATGAGGAGCGACCTCGGGAGACGATGCTGCGGAAACTGCGAAGCACGGGACAGCCCACCAATTCCATATCCCTGGCGTCTAAAGAAGCATAAGGTGGATAAAGCGGTTCGCGAATTCATGGAAGTGTTCAGAAGTTACACATCAACATCTAGTTTCTTTGATCCTGCAGCAAGTGCGGTTATGTAAAGTTTATGAAAGACATCTTTTGTCTCGGGAAGAGAAGGTGGTTGAGTTTTTGACGATTAACAACTAGGAATGTAGTGCCATACTTCGAGAGGAAGGCTGTAGCTTAAAGACCGAGGCGGGTTTCACTATCCATTGCACCATTGAAAATGCTATCTTGAGAGAGCCTTTATGTGATTTAAGTGCAGCATTAATCTCATGCCCTTGTCCATTTTATAAGCGTTTGGGATTAGGTGAAGCTCGTCCCGAGCTCGGTCTGCCCGACTGAAACGGATCAGCGAAGCATCAGGAGAGTAATGAAGATGTCTTAGTAAAAAGTTGACAAGTTTATCTTCAGCGGACCCCATTGTCTTAGATACGGAAGAGGATAAAAAAGAGAAATACCCATGTGAATTTTGGGTGAACCGTTTCTTCTGTGGAAGGGCAATGATTGATGTTCGAAGGGAGAACTAAAATTAGTCTTGAGACGATGAAGTCAAGTTCAACGTGTTTAGGCGAGTGAGACATCCAGACGAGGAGAGTGATACTTGTTTCATAGCGGGAGATAGTAAGTATAGTGTCTAACCAAAGTGGTCTCATTGATCCTTTGGAGGCTAGCCTTGTACAGAATGATCTTGAGAATATGAGCGAAGAGGCAGAGGAATATGTAAAATTGATGGACTCTTTCGGACCCAATAGGAGGAAATACTTCGAATCTCTAGGTGAAGGAGCTAAACGCCCGAGATATCGGTTGAACAACCACCCAAGATGGGAACAAAAACCTCTACCTAGCCATTTGAGTATGCATATCTTGGGATAGCATCACTGGTGATCATCTCATGTGTGGCGAACTAGAGGAAGTTATTGAGGGTCATAGAGACCATAAAAATGCGCTCGGGTGGTCTCACAGCCAATTTAAAGGGATTCACCCTTCCATGTGCATGCATCGTATTTTCTTCCAGAAGATGGGCATAAACCTTCAGTGGAAGCGCGGAGGTTGAATCCCGACGATGAAAAAGAGGTAGTACGAAGGAGTATTGAAATGGGTTTGGATCTTTGGGGTAATTTATCCTATTTTAGACAATGCATGGGTAAGTCCAGTTCAAGTAGTACCTAAGAAATGGGGAACAAGCGTCTTAGGCGAGAATAACATGTCTTGCCTTCTCGAGCAGTTCTGGGATGGGGATTTGTATTGATTATCGAGCCCGAACAAAGCCATTTCGAAAAAAGATCATTTTATTCTTGTTTCTAGATCGAGATCTTTGGATCGATTAATAGGTCATGAATATTATTGCTTTTTGGATGGATATTAGGCTACAATCAAGTGCTATAGCCCACAGAAGATCGGGAGAAAGCGACATTCACATGTCCACACATGGGACATTCGCATTGAGCGGATGCCCTTTGAGCTGTGCGTCTGTAGGGCACCTTTGACGATGTATGATGGCCATTTTCTCAGAGCATGGTTGAAGACAAGTAGAAATCTTCATGGATGATTTTTCGATTGATGGGTAATTCATTTGATAGCTGTTTGGAAAATATGAGATCAGTATTGATAAGATGTGAGAGACGACTTAGTACTTTGGTGGGAGAAGTGCGGTTGTAATTACGAGAGGTATTGTACTTCCGGACGCCAGTTTCGGTAATAGGAATAAAGGTAAACGAAGCGAATTGAAGCAATTGAAAAATTACCTCCACCCTCATCGGTAAAAGGGATTAGAAGTTTTTTAGGCCACGCTGGATTCTATAGGCGATTCATCAAAGACTTCTCTCAGATTGCAAAACCGTTGTCTAACCTTCTGGTCCAAGGGATCCCATTTGAGTTCGATTCACAGTGTTTGCATGCATTTTCAGTGTTAAAAGATAAGTTGGTATCAGCCCCTATTGTCGTGGCTCCGGATTGGTCCTTTCCATTTGAACTTATGTGTGACGCAAGCGATTTTGCGATTGGGCAGTGTTAGGCGAAAGCAGAGAAAATTTTCGGGTAATCACTATGCAAGCGGGGCAACTTGAATGATGCTCGGTTGGATTATGCCACTGGAAAATAACTATTGGCTATTGTAACCTTTTCGACAAATTCGGGCATATTTGATTGGTAACGAGAGGTGGGTGGTCCATGGCTGATCGTGCCGCTAAAATGCTTGATGACTAAAAAATGCCAAACCGGAGTGTCCGATTAGGTTCTTTGCTACAAGAATTCGACGTTGAGATTAAAGACAAGAAAGGCACTGAGAACCTAGTAGCAGATCATCTTTCACGATTGGAAGGGGCAAGTGATGAGGTTCAAGTGAATGATGATTTTCCAGACGAGCACCTATTAGCTATTGAAGACAAGAGGGTAGTTCCATGGTTTTGCGGTACGTGGTGTTGGTAGCCAAGGTCATCCTCTAGAATTCCAGTATCAACGAAAAAGAGGTTTCGCACACTTGAGACACCTCTTGTGGGAGGGCCAGTCTGGGGCGTTGTGCCGACGAGTGATCCCGGGGAGATGTGTGCGGGGATGGAAATGAGAGCAGTGTTTTTAACCCGCTGCACACTCTGCCATGTGGTGGACATTTTGGTGGCAGAGACAACAGCGAGGTTCTTGATCGGGTTTCTGCGCCTTCCTTATTCAAAGATGCTCGTATTTAAGTATCCACATGTGACAAATGTCAACGAATGGGGGGCATCTCTAGAAAGGACGAACCACCCATGCATCCCATTCTGGAAGTAGAATTGTTTGACCTATGGGGGATAGATTTCATGGGACCATTTCCCCCTCTTATGGCAACATTGCATCTTCTTTGACGTAAGTATCTCGAGAAAGTGGGTTGGAAACAATTGAGCGCTGCTGATGCCCAGTCGTGGCTCAATTCTTCCTTGACCACATATTCTCACGATTTGGAACCCCTTGAGCACTGATCACAGATAATGGTACTCATTTACCTTGATAAGGTGATTGACAAGGTTTGCGAGTATAAGTGCATGCATGGTATCCCTTGCATACCACCCACGGTCAGATGGGCGACGAGGTATCGTCGAGAAATTAAGTCCATTACGGAAAGCGGAGTTCTTGACTCCGGGAAGGATTGGTGCAAAGATTAAAGATGCACTGCAGGCGTCTTAGGAACAACATTTAAACACCCTTGGTATGTAGCCCTTTAAATTGTTTATGGCAAAGCATGCCATCTTAGTGGAATTAGAGCATCGAACTCTTGTAGGCTGACTCGGCTGATTGAACATGGGCGGAGTACACTGGGCGGTGAAGCGTCTGCATAACCGGTGAAGCTAGGCAGATTCGAGAGCGAAGCATGAAAATGCGCATTTACAAGGAAAAGACAAAATCTGGCACGATAAACACACATTACCGAGGAAGGAATTTGGCGGGACAACATGTTCTCTTGTTTAATTCCCGTCACAAAAACTTTTAAAGGAAAATTGAAGTCTAAATGGTCAAGACCTTTCCACGGTGACCAAGATGCTTTTCACATGGTGGGGCGGAGGTTACGGTTACACATCCCGAGAAAGGAATATCTGGCGCTACTCACTCAACGATTGAAATGTATTTTGGGGCGAATCTGCTGATGTTATCATTCCTTTGACCGCACTGCATAAAAGTACAAGCAGCTGTCCTAAGAGAGCTCAGTTCCCGAGCACATTGGAGATTCGTGGCCGCCGAGCTAACGACATTAAACATAGCTTCGAGGCAAACCCAAGTTTTTCTCATAGCTTCCTTCTATGGTTCAATTTTTTATTATCTTCTTTGCCATTTTAGTTTGGTCAGCTCGTCCGTGAATCTAATCACTTTTCTACCGTATAATTTTAGGACCCGCAATCAAAAGTACTGGGGAGAGTCCGTTCATGTAGAGCACGACAAAGGTCCAGAGATTTCCATTTATACGAGGGGAGTTTTCTTTTATCTTAGACCATGGTGGCTTAATGTGCATTTTGAGCCTTTCAGAACGCCGCGACGCCGTTTCGACGCCGTGACGCTGTGGTCGTGCCAGACGCCGCGACGCCAGAACGCTTCGCGACGCCTCAACGCCGCGACGCCAATTTTACTCTCTCCTCGGAACGCCGCGACGCTGATTTTTACACCCTCCGGGAACGTCGCGACGTTGATATCCAACGCCGCGACGTTGATTTTTAACACTGAACGCCGCTGACAGCTATTCCTCAACGCCGCGACGCTGGAGGATTTCCTCTTCCGAACGTCGTGACGCTGTCTTCAACGCCGCCGACGCTGTTCTCGAACGTCGCGACATCAAGTCCCGCGAAGGCCAAACACCCGATTTTTTTGTTCTACCCTTTCTTCTTCTTTCCTGAACCCTTGTGCTCTGTGTCACGCACCTACCCAAACCCTTGCCGGAGTCCACTTCCTCACCAGTCGGAGGCCATTCTTTTGCCCTCCGACACCCTTCGACTCGTCGTCACCATCTCTTTCCACAAATCTCAGTCCCCTGTCCCTGCTCGCCATTTCCACACTCCATTTAAGCGTCCTCGCACTAGTCTAGCCATCCACCTTAGGTCTAGGAGTTCACGTTTAGAGTCACATTTAGGGTCACATTTAGGTCTATTTCAGTTTGGTAGGGTCACATTTGTATCACTACACCCGCTAGTCTTCGCTTTTCCTAGTGCACTCTCTAAGTGTTTGTCATATTGTCTAGCCTGGGCCAGTGCCACCTTGGTGCCATTTCATTGCATTACCCTCCTAGTAGTCTGAGTCCTTTCCCCAATGTCTGGAAAGAGGCAGAAGTTGCCTACAAAACGGGGTCGGGCCAGTGAGGATCCGACCCCGAATTTCGATGTCATATGGTTCATTAACGAGGGTGCCGCCGATCGGTTTGGCACCATCTGCAAGAATCGTTTCTTTTGGAGTTAAGGAAAAGTGGTCGTACCACTCGATGATTTTCGCAAGACCATTGCGGCCATGGGATGGCGTGGGTACTTTGCCAACCAATTGTCCACCGCTGGCGAGTATGGGCGCGAGAATTTACGCCAACCTCGCTCCCACGCCATCAAGAAGGTTCGGAGTGAGGGAGGTGTTGGCCGACATCGCATGAGTCGAACACCGCTATTATAATCTGGATCATGTCCCCTCGGAGCCGTTTGATCGGCTTTACGAGCGACCCGACTACCCCGAGGTCATTCGGGTCTTGACTAATGAGCAGGGTGAGTGGAAACTCAACAGTGAGGGCCATGCCGTCCACTTAAAGGCGAAACATTTGGCCTATATCCCCAAGGTCTGGCATCACTTCATCACGTCGCGCCTCATTCCGATCACGAACGTGTGTGAAGGCGGATCGCCAAGCTGCCCTCGCTTCAACTATGCCATCATTCGTAGATATTCCTTTGATGTCAAGGTGTTATCGAGGGACGCCATCCTCCATAACCGACGCTAAGATGAATCAGCACCCTTCTCATTTATACTTGCAAACGAAAGCCAGTGGTGCCCTTGATGACAATGAGGCGGGTTACACCCCATCAAGGCAATATCAGTTAAGAGGGATAAACCGGGTGTACCACGACCCGAGGGGGTTCACGATTCCGCCTACGAGCCCCTGATCAGATGAGCTTCACGACTATCAGCCCGCTTGACCTCGAGACCCTGTGATGACATTGGGCAAACTCGTCTCACCCACCCTCACACCACCTCGCCAGCCCCACCGAGGCGCCTCCTCCGTTCCACCCGACTCCGAGGACCCAATGCTCTCCCACGAGCGCTTTACATTAATGATCGAGACCCAGATGTCCAGAATTCCCTCCCCTCACGCAGATACGGAGGAGCTTGACGCCGATATGCGACGGTGTTGGCCAACCAGCCACTATTTCAGCGTGCCAGTTAGCCGCCTCCTGTGCCTAGCTAGCCCAAATTTTGCTCCACCAAATTCCGCCACCGCCACCACCACAGACCGCCTGACCACCAAAGGAGTTCCCTCCACCTTTCTCTGCTATTTCATCGCTATTGTGACACCGCATTTTGTCTGGGGGTGGGGTGGTGCCGGGTTTTTCTCTTAGATTATTTTATGTTTACGCAGCCAGAGTTTATTTTCATTTATGCATGTTAGTTTACATCAAGTAGTTTTATTTACGCTTGCTTATCTTATGATGTCAGAGTTCTCATTTTCTCCTTTCTTCTTCTTCTCTTTCTTCTTTCTCTCTTCTTCTCTTCAATCAATAAATGTAAATTCAACATGTTTGTAGATTTAAGTATATCATATACATGTGTAGTGGTAATGTTTAGTAGTTGTGTGTGGATACATGCTTGAGAGTAGGATTACTTTGGAGCTGAATCCAATTAATGTCATGGAAGAAAGGATTCAATGATGTTTGAATGATCGGAATTAGGTTGAATAGGGGCGGGAAGGAATCACCTCCGCTATTTGGGTTGAGCCAATTTCTCAAGGAACCTATCTACACTCACACACAAATGACCTCTAGGGTATGCCTTAGTGCTGATCCCGACTACCAAGGTTCAACAAACCCTGGGAGTCTCTAAACACTAAAGAGATGGGACACCTTGAATAAAAGAGGATTGCCTTCGAGCCAAAAAAAAAAAAAAATATATAAGAGTATATATATATATATATATATATATATATATATATAGAGAGAGAGAGAGAGAGAGAGAGAGAGAGAGAGAGAGAGAGAGAGAGAGAGAGAGAGAGAGAGAGAGAGAGAGAGAGAGAGAGAATAAGTGGGATCTTCCAATCGGAATCCCGCACGCCCGGGAGTGTGGCCTTTCAAAGCCTAATGCCCCGAGCCAACTCGGCCTGGGAGTCATTGACTCCCACCGCCTACAGGGACAAGATGGAAGTTTCCTACAGCCTAGGGCCCTAGGTTTCGTTTGGAGGTTCATGGTGACGCTCGAGGGGAACTGCCCGTGCCCTAACCAACCGGTGGGGAGTCACCAACTAATCCCCCGCTTACACGGGACACTTAACACAAAACTTACTGTGCACTAGCTTTTGTTCTATGTAGTGAGTAGGTATATTAGAAATTGCACACGGTATGCTCCGATCCTTTTGTAGTTAGATTTTCCCACTAGGCGAGTTGAACTCAAGTTTGGGGGCGTTGGAACCTAAGTATACACTAGAGGTCATTTATTTCACGCACATAGGGTCCTCGGGAAAGGTTATTGAATACCCCGGATGCTGAGGCACTAGTCAACTTCACCGAGTTCAACCTAGTTCTTTTGAAAGTCGAACACCTTTGCAAACTCGCGGAACTTCAAATAGAACGGCAGCGTGAAGTGGTCCAATTTGGATCCCCATCTATCAAGATAAGTACTACCATCTTCGTGTTAGACTATGCGATGTAGAGCGTGGTGTTCGCTTAGAGTCGCTTCAGCCAAAGAAGCTAAGTTTGGGGTGTGATAGAGTGCCTAAACACTCAGGTTATATCCGTGCATGTCTTACGTTTTTAGCGTTATTTTACATTTAAATACGTATTTTTATAGCCTAATATCTTGTATTAGTACTCCAGGAATGCAGTGAAATTAAGGCGAAAAAGGCGCTTTTTGGAAGCATTCTAGAGCAGAGGATGAAAGTGCATAAAGATGGCTGGAATGTCACGACGTTCCAACGTCGTGACGTCCCCACATCGTGACGCCCCAACGTCGCGACGTTGGATCAACTAATTTAAAAGTCAACAAGTGGCAACGTCACGACGCCTCAACGTCTCAACGTCGCGACGTCAGCGCGAGTTTTGTCTTCTCATCATTAAAAGCAAAAGGGGGGCATAATTTGAGGTATCGGGAATCGTACGAACTAGGGCGAGGAAATTAGAGCAACAGCGACGCTGAGCGAAGAAAGAGAGCCCGTGATTTGTATTTTTCCTCTTTTTTGGACAATAGTACTGATGTTTTACATATTACATATTGGTATTTTCTTATTCAGTATGTTCTAGATCTACACTTAGGGTGTTGTTGAACCCTGTCATATTTTTATGGATTAAAGATCAGTATTTTGTATTATTCAATTGTTTATAATTCGTTAGC
Organism: Tetrastigma voinierianum; assembly: GCA_016808115.1. Classification (NCBI taxonomy): domain Eukaryota; kingdom Viridiplantae; phylum Streptophyta; class Magnoliopsida; order Vitales; family Vitaceae; genus Tetrastigma; species Tetrastigma voinierianum. Next base: position 44,327 of record JAEQBH010005090.1, read on the forward strand.
ATCTGCTCTATATCTATGAATCATTTACATGATGATGTCTGGCCAACATTAGCGTGACTATACCGGGATCCGAGATCTCGAGAGATGAGGATACCTGTGGATCTCGAGTAGGCAGCCTTCTGGCGATTCGCAGAATAGAGATATTCGATCCCGAAGGTGGCAATTAAGGTTAGAACATTTAAGCATTTCGTAGTATCGAAGTCACCAAGATAGATATCGTCAACTCTACTCGCGAGATAGGCGGATACACCTCGAGAGAGGGTACTTCGTAAGCAAGATCACCTAGCCACTAACAAATCATAAATAAACTGAATAATATCATCTTTAAGAAATAATCCATCGAAAGTGATAGGGGGAGACATAGCCCTAATCTCCATTACACAACAATTCATTTAGATCAGTTTGTTTAGTTTACATTCGTATTACTCAGTACCCTTCACACAATACGTATATCCAGATAATATCTAAAAGAAAATCTCTGGTATCACACACCTATCCCCGTGGATCGATATCCGTACCATTGGTACACTATATTACTTGGGGCGACGCGTGCATTTGCTCACATAGGCGTACATTTTACACACTACATTTTCGGCCTGTCAAGCATATTGGGAGACTAGGCGGTTGAACATGGATAGCAAATTGTTTCTGAGAAAAGCGACAATGGGCTCAATGAATTGGGGATGAGTTTCGCAATGAAGCTTATGAAAATGCTCGAATCTATAAGGAAAAGACAAAAGCCTGGCATGATAAACATATTGTTTGGAGAGAGTTTGCACCAGGTCAGCAAGTCTTATTGTTCAACTCTCGACTACAACTTTTCCCGAGCAAACTAAAGTCAAAATGGTCAGGTCCATTCATAGTAGTGCAAGTATCCCCTATAGAGGAGTTGAGATACTGCATCCAAAGAAAGGACAGTTCAAAGTTAACACTCAAAGGTTGAAACCGTACTTCGGAGGAGCATTCCCAATTGAGAAACAAAGACACCACTCTGTGCACCCGAGAAGATAGCCGCAAATACGCCCAATCCCCAATAGAGCCCTATTATCGCTTTCTGCCTTGGTTCCTACGTCATAGATTATCGAGCTAACGACGTTAAACATAGCGCTTCTTGGGAGGCAACCCAAGCATTGTGAGATTTTCTTTTTCCTTAAAACTCGTATTACTTCCATTCCTATTGACTGTTTTACAGAAAAATTTTCATTTTTGGGCATCCTAACCTTAATTATTTTTAATATCTTGATGAATCTTAAAGGTGGAGGGCAAAAACACAGTGTCACACTTTCTGGTCCATCGCGGTGAAGCTTGCTTCGCCGCTGCAGAGGAAAATACTCTTGAGGCGAGCCTTTTGGTCCGCCACGGCGAAGCATGCCTCGCCGCTGCGAGGCTAGGCCTTCGCCGCAACGAACCACGCCCACCTCCCGACGATCCACTACCGCTTCATCTCTCTGGAGGCGAGCTGGCCTACAACGAAGTCATTTGTATCCGCTCCTTCGTCCCGAGCGGGCTTTCCACCGAATGCATTCTTCAATTTCACCATCCAGACTCGAGGGTGGCAAACCCTGTGTGCTCCCTCGACCCCAAGAGTGGCCCCGATTGTCCGTGAGTTCTACTTCAACCTACCATTTTCAGTTTAACTACGTTATTCGTCTCGGTGTGGATCACTCTGGGCACGGCCATCAATCGGTTCTATCGCCTACGGAGGACGATGCGGTGGAGTACTGTGTGACTATTTGTGGCCATCGACTTCGAGGGCCTACTGCCGTAGCTCACACAGGTTGTGCGTGGCACTCCACCTCGATGTGAAATTCACCACATTTCCGATGACAACGCTCACGCCCATAGCGAAGGTTTGGTATAATTTTTTATCTATTAAGATTAAACCTTCACTGCATCTTAGTACAGTGACAAAGGACAAGACGATCTTCTTGTACACCATGACCAAGGGACTCCAGTTTACATCGACGGCCATCGAGCCGGGAAGACCAGACGCACTCGGGTTGACACTCGGCGCTCGATCCACACCTCCCTGATCAATGAAGTCAGGCCGATCAGCCGGAAGTTCAAATGTTTGACTCCGAGAGTGTACAACAAAGACCTTCCCATTCCACTACCCAGTGGTGAAGCTAGGAGCCCACGATGACGCAGACCAACGATGAGAGACCGACATGATCGCCCAAGAACCCACACCCGCCGAGCGACCTAGTGGACACGATCCTAAGGTCCTAGTTCGACCCAATCCCGGCCGACCGTTGACCTGACCAAAAGACGGTACGCATTTATAACACTATTGCCAAAAAGACTATTGTCTAATCGCCTTCAAGAATCCGCGCCCATAAAACTTGTCGAATTTCAAAACTTAATATATATACAAATTTCTGCCACTATTACCAAAGATTAAATAGAATCCTCGGCAACAGCGCCATAAAACTTGTTGACTGTATGCCTTAGCTATTTGATTAGTTCAAAGATTGTTTCATTTGGAGTAAATTGTTTACTGAGTGGTTTTGATCCGTTATACTGCAAGTGCACAGGTCGAACAAGTAGTAAATTGGATTTAAGTCCAGATATCGATCCCACAGGATTCCAAGAATTCATCAACTCACCCAACTACTCAAACTCTACAGACTTATTTGACTCTCGATAGACAATTGGAATCAGCTTTTGAAAGCTTAAAATAATAATACCTAAGAAAAATGAATTAATAATAAATGAACTCGAATATTGAAATACAAAATAACAAATTAAGACCTGAATGCCGCGAAAGAGACATTAAAAAGAATGCTACCGTGAAACATCAATTCCTATAATGCACCGACCGTCAGCTTATCAACAACAGATTTAAACCTGGGGCCCAAGGAATATAATAGTTGTAGCCGATCTCTCCAAACCCCACAATTCATTATCTAAACTTCACTGCTTCTCTCGAAGACAGAGTGTTAGATAACTACTTTTAATTCAAGCTGCCTTGTTCTCAAATATTTTTCTTTTCAATACTTCATACTCATTAAATATGGACCAGAACTGAGCTCCTAAGATATAAATGGGCTGTACGCATTCACACTATACCGGTTCCTCTTCTCCAAATTAGAACAATTTCATCCCTTTCCTCAATAGATCTCGTCTAACACGGATCGATTTACTAATCGACCAGAACTCTCAGGTGCCTAAATTGATAAATTGCTCCACTCGCTCGTCTCCAAGTGAGAGGAGATTTAACATTTCATTACACGAGCTAATACGATCACCACAGCCAGTTCCTCATACCTTCTTAAATTGTTCATCACTCTCGTGAATTGCTTCTCCGTGTCACTGCAGGGCCTCCGAAATCGCAGCTTGGCACACCAATGGCGCGCGAAAAACACCGATATCGATCAAGAATATAAAATACACAAAACCAGCAAGTAGCTTCGCAAACTGGAGTTCATCAAAGATCGAATAAAAATTTATGCAGAAATATAATTTCGACGATAATATTAATTCAATGAAAGCCGGGTTTCTAAATCAATTAGATAATACCATACATTGGTTTGTTGATCAAGGAAGCCATCAGAATCGGCAATCGAAACCCACCTGCATTTGTCCGAATTCAAACAACTGCATTGGGGTACTGAAGAATTATGAATCGTATTCAAATTTTAAATCTAACAGAACGCTCGCATCCAAATTAATGAAACAAACAATCTAAAAATAAAAACGAAAAGAAAAGAAAATTAAATATGTGAGCCTTCAAAGAACCTGCATCTCTCTTTTAGTCGCCCCTGGCCAGCGCTTTCTTCGCAGCAGCCGTGGTATTTCATAGTGGTTCCAAGTCAGCCCTAATTTCGATGCACCTCTTTTTTGGATCAAGTAGCTAATCGCCCAAGAGTAGTTGATGTCGCGACATCGATTCTTGTCGCGACTCTCGCAGTTTTTCAGTCATGTCGCAGCCTTTGTTTGGTCGCGATTTGTCTTTGTAGCTTCGATGTCGCTGACAACAAGGACGCCGCTGACCTTAACTGCGGTGCATTTGATGTCGCGAAACTAAATGTTGTCGCGACTCTTCTCTCGTAGTTACCGCCGCGACTGGATGGCGTCGCTACCTCTTTCTCCTTTAGTGCCTGTCGCGACCGCTTAATGACGCCGCGAATTCTAGTCTTTGTGGTTTGATGCACGCGACAACCAGGTGTCGTCGCTTAATCTTCTTTTCTCACAATCGTTGTCGCGATAAGCTGAATTACGTCGCGAATTTCCTTCGTAGTTGATGTCGCGACAGCTTTGATCTCGCGCGACCACCTTTCACTCAGAATTGATGTCGCGGACCATCTCTCTTTAGCTTCGTTGTCGCTGACCTTAGTTTCCTTGTAAGTTGATGTCGCTGATCGCTTCGATTCGCTTTTATGTCACGATCAGATCCGTGACATGTCGCTACATTATTGTTCAGTCCATTGTTTATCTTATGTTACAACTTCTTTTTGGTGTCGCGACCTCATTATCCACTGCGACCGGGTTTAATTTGGCCGCGACTGGCTGATGTCGCGACATCATGTCTTCTTCTTCATCAATTCCCCGTTGCTTGACTTTGAGTTTCTTTCATGCCCATTTCGCTTTGTCTTCTAATTACGCTTCATTTGCGACTGGAGCTTTGTAGTTGCAACCTTAATATGTATTTTGATAGCTGAAAAAGCTTCACGACATCAAATCTTTAACTTTACGCTCCCGCTGCAACTTCTTTTAGCAAGTTATATCGTAAGATCGCCATCCACATTTTGCTCTTTTACCGCACTCATTCTTTGAATTCCTCACAGCACAAGATTTTGGTGAAGTATTCCATATTCCCGCATATAAATCACTCTTTTATATAAAAATCAATCAGAAAATGGACTGAAAATAGATGACTTTAAGCCCATCAAACTCCCCCCAAACTTAAAATTTTGCTTGTCCCTAAGCAAAGCAAAAGAAAGATTTGTTTGTCCTCAAACAAAGGACATTTTTCTCTGCTCATGGCAAATTTGCAAACTCACTTTAATCAAAGACTAAAATTGCATTCGTTTCGTATCTCAGCCTGCCCAGATAAAGGTTAGTTTCTACTCAATCAGGTGTACATAACGAAATTGTTGAATTTGTTTTACAAACAGTATAGTTAATTGATTCTGCTGAAATGTAAGTTGGTTTTCTTTTTCATTTTCTTAATGAGTCAATTAACCCTTAGAGGATGTTAACAGTTTTGATCTTTTCCTGATTTTCCAAATTCCATAGGCTTGTTGTTCATATTGATCTCCACTAATGTAGGTGATTACAACCTTCGTGATTCCAATCAGGTCTTTTGGGCTTGTAATGTTAGGTTTGGGTAAGGGGTAGATGCATGAGATTTTAGGTTAAGATTACCAATATTCCCTTTTCCCTTTTACTCACATACTGCCCTTTTTCTCCTTGTAGTTTCCTTAATAAACTCCCCCAAACTTCATGTTTGGGATACCACCTTGATTTTCTTCTATTCAGAACTGTATGCTCCCATTTCTCATTTGTAATTCAAACTGGGGGATTTTTCTTTTTCTGTCACCATTCAGGAATAGTGCAATGTTTTGTCTTTTTAGGCTTTCTAACACTCTTAGCGAACTTTGGGTTAGTAACTCCCATACCAGATGGCATTAGGGTACTAGGTGTTGAAACACCCTAAGAACTTAAATTGTTCAAGAGAGTTAAATAGGCCACAAGACAAAACTTGGCTTCCTTTGCTTTCTTTTTCTCGTTGTATTTTCGATGTAGATCTTTTCTTCATTCCCTTTTTCAGAGATTTTCCTCGAGTTCCTCAAAATTTATACTCCCCAAACTTCATTTCTTCCTCTCAATTCTTTGCAATCACAGGTTCTTTCGAGGATCGATTCTCAGACGGGTTGGGGTCTCCATCGCTTATTTTAAAAATAGGGCTTGTTTTTGGATCAATTTGAACTAAAGTATATGCATTAGCATATGAATAGGATGGCTAGAATGGCTCAAACTCTCCAAGGATGGCCTCATGATCATTTCCTCGTTGGTCAGATCACCTAGGATTTCTCGCCTGATCAATAATCTAACAAGTTCTAGAATTCAAGCTACTTAACCGGTGACTAACCCCAGGATTTTCTTGACTCATATCGCTTGATGAGGATTTAAATGATGTTATATCCAACAGGTTCCTTGACTCACTGTTCATACCACAAACTCAAAAAAAACATGTTTTGTTCCTTCAATTGTATAACCATCCTTATCCTGGACTTATCAGCAAAATTCAAACTAAATTTGCAATTTGTGCTTCAATTAAATTGCCTGTCATTTAGCCCTTATTCTGCATTTTATTTTTGCTTCATCCTATCATCTAATCAATCACTCAACTGGCTCATATTATGATATGTCAGCATTTTTATTCTTGAGCTAAATTCTACTGTTATTCCTCTAACAATTAAAGCAAAGTAAACACACACTCGACTTCAAACACATCAAACAAATTTCTGGTTTTATCCATAAGAATGTGCAAATGTTTATGAACAAAAGGATAGGAATGAGGGAGTGATTGACAAATCAATGGAAAGGTCTATTTTTTCTTTCTCGCTTAGGAAGTAAAGATGTCCTGGGATCCAGATCAAGGGTAGCAAGGTCGGGTCGAATTCCTTTGAAATCCCATTTCCCTTCTTCTTCCTCTTGGCATTCTCTTTTTCTCGTCTTCTCCTGCACTGGTTCCATTCGTGAGAGATCCACCTTTGCTTCCCGCCCATCCCTGCCTCATTCCTAAGCAGGTGTTCATATTGTGCTCCAAATTTCGCCTCATGACTTCCAAAAATTTGATAGATTGTTGTCAGAACAAATCCAGATTTTCCAGAATTTTATTTTTCTTCTATGTGCATCATTGTCATCTAGCACTTTATCTCTCTATCCATCATCTTCTCGGTCCTTTATCAACAATGACATATAAAGGAACTTAAACCCCTTGATATGCTCCTTCGTCTCTTGCTTCTCGTTTCGTATCCCTCTTTGATAAGTTTCAGGAGTTGAGAGTCTGCCTCGTACCGATTATTATAAATGATTCATGGCTAAGTCACTTTTTCAAGAGTTGGTCTCTTCCCTCCATTTCCTTTTGAAATTTTCTTTGATGATCTAGTATTTGTTTAAGCTGCTCCTCCTTCGCTTCAACCTTCCCATTTCTCGCCTTTTTTCTTCAACTCTGCTTCATACATTTCTTCCTTTCTATTGAGTTCCTCTTCCCACTGTTGATCTCTTCTTCTCAATTCGGCCTCATACACTTCTTCTCTAAATTGCTGCTGGATTCTCCATTTCTCCTCTCTTTCTTCCATACTTTTCTGCATAGAAATTCAGTGACTTCCATTATCTCATTATTTCCTCAGCTCCCCGAACTTTCTCCGTGCTCTAAACTCCCCGTTTCTCTACTGGGTGGAGAGAGTCAAGCCAAAGGGAGTGGTGAAATCTATAGGACTTCTTTCATCTGCTTCTATGTCCTCTGCAAAAATAAAGGTGTTCCCTTCTGGCTGTGTCTCTGGATTTTGTTCTTCTTGGTTCTCAACCATCAGGGTGTCCTCTTCTTGTATTGCTATCTCCTCCTCATTTCTGGAATCAGCTTCTACTATAACTTCCTTCTTCTTTTGATTTCTTGGCCCCTTGCTTATCCCAATGTATTATGGTGAAGCATTGGGGCACTCTTCTTCTTCGCCTGTCCTTTCACACTAAACTCTTATACATAGCTCCGGTGATGATTGTCAGCGCTGGAATCAGCCCTCTTTTGTTTCTCATGGTATCTCATTATTGAATTTTCAATCACCTGCCTTCCCGTGCCGAGCTTGTACCCTTCGCATTGCATATAGCATGATGGCTTCCTCGTCTCTGATCATCCATACATGCTTGGTTGGGACCATACTGTAAGCCAGAAATAAAACCATACCTTAGCCTCCTTTCTTGCCGTCCCTCATTGTCTTCGTGCTCCTTTCGATCCCATTGCACCTACCGTCCACAATCTCCCGACAATCTCTCACGGTTCAGTATTAATAGTTTAAATTTGGAGCCATGCCTTTGCCCTGCCATCCCGTACACCTCGTTAATGGCATTTGCTCCGTATGGCACCCAAACCCCTCTGACGAAAACAGAGTTCTCCTTTCTGCCAACAAGGTTGGAGTAAAACTCTCTAACAACTGCTGCATATCCAGTTTTTCGATGTTCACAGAATTTCTCCCATCCTCTTTGCTCTATCAATTCTTTGAAAGGAGAGATGAACTGACTGAATCCCCTTTCTCCTATAAACCCCTTTCCTGCATAATGCTTCTTCCATATAGAGTATGCTTCTTCTGATATAAAGTCGTCCTCTTCTTCTTCTTGTTGTTTCTCCTGTCTCTTTCTTTTCCCCGCTCGCAACCGGCTGAACTTCTCGCTTGTCTCCGCTTGCCCTCGTCTCCCTACTCCGCTCCATGAACCTCTTCTTCGTATGGAGCATACCCTCCATCATTTCCTCTCAAGTCGGGGATTAAGGTTTCGTGTTTGGCCATTAGAGAAATTTGAAGGTTCGAGGAAGACGTTTGATCTGTGTGGTTTGTGAGAATCGAGTTCGAGGACTTTGCGAAGGTGAAAAGTTGTTTTGCTTCAAGGAAAGAGACATACGGAAGGAGTTTCTCAACAAAGGTAAATTCAATTATGATTTTGAGCTATTTATTATTTCATTTATTTTTGCTTGTCGTGACTCCAATATCGTGACCGAATTGTGTGCCGGCCATTAAATTTGGGGTGGCAAAATTAAAAGCCGCCTGCACTGCAAACCTTTCTCTCATGTCGCGACTTCCATGATTGTTTGTCGCGACATACTAAACTGGTGGAGGACAAGTTATCTCAAAGGCGACATACGGTGTTTCATGTCATTGTTAAGTTGTCGCGACCACTCTTTTTTTTTTTTTTTTTTTTTTTTTTGAAGGGATTACTCTTGTCGCAACCCAAATTTTCTGTCGCTACCTCAATTTCTTTCACAACAGAACTTTTGGTCGCGACCTCAGCTTTGTTCTTCCTTTAGCATTGACTAAGTCACGACATCATCTCTCGCGACTCCCGCTCTACGACATACGCTGGTTTAACCTAGTCCGCAATTTTGCCTCTCAAATTCTAATGAACGCCTTCGCTTTATTTAAATACCTGGCAAATTCCTCTCAAAGATTCAATTAAATCATTCCGTAATACGAATTCAAACATGTATTCTATCTCGAATCTCTATAAAGAAAGGAATGTCGCCCTCTCGCCGTTCACGCAAGTCACGGAGTCAGACCGAATTTGTTCCTTCTTCGTCGAGCCTACTCGCATAATCACTCGCAACATTCCGTAAAGGATTCAATTAAACAAAACTTAACTTCTTGGGCAATTAACTAATCATTATAAGAACTAAAGAAAACAACAAAATCAAGGTAAATTCTAAAAATCTAAGTCCTAAATCGTAAACCGACTCCCTATGGGCCGCTCCCATCACCAAGCCGCTTTTGAGTCCTTAGCCGGACTTGCTGCTTTAAGCCTTTTCTTTCCCTCAATCTCACCAGTTATGCCTTTCTTTCTTTCCCCCTGCTGAGATAATGTTTCAGTCTTTGCCCATTAACCTTGAATTCTTCCCTAGCATCAGTCTTGAGTGTTACTGCTCCAAAAGTAGTGTTGGACACCACTGTATATGGTCCACTCCACTTTGATTTCAATTTTCCTGGAAACAATCTTAATCTGGAGTTAAATAGAAGAACCTCGATCTCCTCTCCCGAACTCTTCTCGAATCCTTCGATCATGCGCTATTTCTTTGTCTTATCTTTGCATATCCTAGCATTATCATAGGCTTCATTTCTCGCTTCCAATTGCTCGCTGAAACAATCTCTTTCCTTGCCATTTTGAAATTCCAAATTCAGCCTTCTTGATGGCCCATAGCCTTGTATTCCAATTCAAGAAGGAGGTGACATACTGGCAAAATACCAATCAGATGGGGACACTTAACGTGGAGTTTCTAATGCAAATCAGAGGCCCAAAGTGCATCATCGGGTTTGGAAGACCAATCCTTCCCGCTTGAACTTACAGCCTTTCCAGATCCTTCAATCTCCCAGTTGAAATTTCTCGCTTGCCCATTAGTCTCGGGATGATAAGCCAGGGCTCATTATATGTTTGATCCCCATACTCGCCATGAGCTTTGCGAAGATTGCTTGCAAAGTGGCTTCATCACGATGATAGTCCCGGGTGTTCCCAAATCTGCTCAATATGTTCACAGAAGCTTACAACTATTAACATCATTCCTGGGCAAGCTATTGCGCCCACCCATTTAGAAACATAATCCACTGCTAGCAGTATATACAGGTTTCCAAATGATTGTGGAAAGGGTCCCATAAAATCTATCCCCCATACATCAAAAATTTGCACCACCAATATGCCTCGTAGGGGCATTTCATTTATGCTGCTGATATTTCCAATCTTTTGGCATCTATCACATAATTTGACCCTATTCCAAGACAAATTCCCGAAACAAGTAATAATAAAATCCATTTGAGTATCTTTATGAGTCGTTTCCTTTCTCCGTAAAAATGCCCCATATGGTGGATGTATTGTATTCATTCATAATTCTGCTTTGCTTCACCCGCACACATCTTCTTATAATCATATTAACACCCCCTCTTAAATAATAGTGGGTCATCCTATATAATGCCCGTCACCCCGAAAGCTTTCTTCATGGTGGTCAATCTAAGGAAACTACTCCACAAGCCAGCACTACACACGCATACCATGGCATTTCGAATGACAATTGAAATAGTTGCTCATCCGGGAAGTTCTCTAGTCTTATTTCCTCCTTCGCTTGATTTCTTTCTATTCGACAAGTAATCGCCATCACATTGTCACATCCGCTTTTATCTCTAATTTCCGATCAAACTTTATGCGAGCAAGACCCACCGCATCGCTTCAGGCTTAGCCTTTTTGACATCGTATATTTGACGGTCGCATGGTCCGTGTGGAACTATAAACATGGGATCCTTAATGTATGGCCTGAATGCCAAGCAAACACTATTGCTAGCATCCCTTCGGGGCCAGGAATAGTTTTCTTTGTGTCTATCAAGGTTCCGCTTAGCATAGTATATGGCTCTGAATATTTTCTTTCTTTCGCCTAAACAGCCCTCATTGCGAAATCACTCGCATCACACATTACTCGAATTCCCGATCCCATTCTCGTGCAAACATGATAGGTGTCAACTAACTGACCTTGATTTCTTCAAAGGCAGCCTTGCAGAATCATCAAAATTAAATTTTGTGTCTTTCTCCAATTCGCATAAGGGGTCTGGCTATTGAGGAAGTCTTGATGAATCTCCTATAAAATCCAAAGATGCTCCAAGAAACTCCTTATCCCTTTTACCGGTTGTGAGGTATGGTTTTGATAATAGAAATCTTGATCGTCCACTTCTAGCCCCAGCTTTTAAATTTTATGACCAAGAACAATACCTTCTGCTACCATGAAATGGCATTTTCCCAATTTAGCTGCTTATCTCGTATATTTAAAGTATTGTTTCCAGGTTGTTCAAACATTGTTCAAAACTGGACCCATACACTGTGAAGTCATCCATAAAAATTTCCATAACTTCTTCTACCAAGTCTGAGAACATCGACATCATACATCGATGGAAAGTAGCAGAGACAGACGTACTTCAAATGGCAAACTCAAGGCAAAGGTGCCATAGGGCATGTGAATGTGGTCTTTTTTTGGTCCTGCGGTGCAATTGCAATCCGATTGTAGCCCGACACCATCTAAGAAACAAAATGAGGATGTCCCACATAATCATCTAACATCCGATCAATGAAGGGCAAAGGAAGATCTTTCCCGGTCACGTGTCTCGCCTTCCTCGTAATCAATGCATTACTTCCATCCTTCACGTTTCGTTGAATTAATTCATTTCTTTCATTATGGATTACAAGAATCCACCTTCTTTGGAACCACATGGATCGGGCTAACCTAAGGACTATCTGAAATTGTATAGAGAAAAACCAAAGATTCAAACTATCTGAGCACCTCCTTCCGACTACTTCTTTCATTACCGGATTCGGGGCCTCTTGATGTTCAACCGTCAGGGTCTGCATTTTCTTCAGGAAGCATTTTTTGTAGAGTATATATTGATGGACTAGTTACCTTAACTCGTAATAGACTTCACAATAGACTCCTTATGATTCCTTAAATTTCCGAAGAACTTTTGTTCCTCAACATCACTAAGTCTAGCAGAAATTATTACTGTTTACTTTGCACTCTGTAAGTATACTTAAAAACGACTTGGCAACTTCTTTTTTCAACCGCCCTTCTTCACTGGTTTCTTGATGAAATTCCTTTTCATTTTGTCTTTTTTCATCTCATTTTGTTCAAAACTCATCACTGTCTCAGTAGATTGTAAACTGATGTGAAGAAAATCTGAATCAAAATCTTCAAGATACTGGGAATTCATCTCTTTTTCATTGATTGAAAATTGGGCATTACAATCATAGTAAAAATCAGAGTTGTTGACATATACATCTTCTATTGACTTGATATCTTCCCCTTCTATGTCTAAATTTTTCTCAAACTTCGACAAATTGAAGTCACCGCCTCTTTCTCCAACTGAGAGTGAGAATTCCTTCGTGATATCGACAGAGTCAGCCTGGGCCAAAGGAATGCCTTCCAAGCAGCAGAGGAACTTGTGAATCTTCCTCCATATCCAATACGATGAAGTCTACTGGAAAAATAAATTTCCCCACCTTTACCAGCACATCTTCTATGACTCCTTCAGGTTTTTCCAGGGTTCTATCTGCCATTCGAGAGTAACAAAAGAGCGAGTAAGCTCCCCAAACTTAACTTCGCAACAAATAGTGGCATTAAATTGATATCGCACTGAGTCACGTAGAGCTTTCAAAACTCAAATCTCCAATGGTGCAGGAATGGTGAAGCCCCCGGATCCTTCATCTTTTCGTAAGCCCCCTCTCGATCATAGCACCGTGCTGCGCCAAGTTCACAATTCCTTTTCAGCAATCTTCCTGCCAAAGATGTCTTCGTATCTGCGATAAAGTAAGACCAGTTACCACTTCGTTAAAGGCATATTGATCTCTAGCTTCGAAAGGTTTTCAAGAACTCTTGCAAACTGCCTCTTATCTTTGACTTCCTTCGCAGCCTCTGTGGAAATGGTACTACAGCACTGCTCGGGTTTTCTTCTGCTCCTTCTTCTCCTGACAAATTGCTCCTTCTTTTTTCTTTCTCCGTTGTTTCGCATTATCCGCCTTCATCTCCTTGTTGCTTTCATCTTTTCGTCTCTTCCAAGTCTTTCCCACTGAGCCGCACCGCCATACGCCTAAAAAAAAAAAAAAAAAAAAAAAAAAAAAAAAAAAAAAAAAAAGTAATTCTTCTTGTGTCACCTGGAAAGGCATCTTCATCTGTTTACAGGTTGGGCTACCATTCTATTTGTGTCTCCAAGTTCTTGAGAGAAGCATTAGTGGTCTTCTAAAAAATTTGAGAATTGGCATTTGAGGCTTCCAATTCTGCAACTTTTGTTCATGGAGGTTTAACAAATTCTTGTTGTCCCCCATGAATTGCAGCATTTGGATCTTCGAATCTGAGCTCTCCTCCGACCGCATTCATTTTTGCTTCCTCCTCATCACGTTGGAACCTAGGTGGCCGGTATCCTTGTTGAGGATGTCGCCCATGCCTTTGGCCTTGTGAGGCCCCTCCACCATATGAAAATTTTCATGGTTCCTCGTTGTCGATGATAGTGTGCCGGCAAAAGTTAGGATTTGGCTCAAGTGATAATCTCGTCTCTCCTAAGTACTTAACCTCTCAAAGATCATAAAAACAGTTCTTCAAAGGTACCTCGCACTTCTCTCAATAGTTCTCTCAACCGCTCCTATTTCATGAACAAGGTGCATCTTCCTCTTGCTTATCCATTCTATGCATGATGGCATCTAGCTTTGCTCATGGTCGTCATTCGTCAGCCTTACGAATTCTCTCCCTTCCTCTCGCTTAACCACTGAAAACTCGATGGAGCTTATCGTATTTAGCCAGTCCTCAATCGATCTCTTGCCTCTTCAAAGACTTTACGCTTTGAAATTGCCCACAAGATGAAGCATCAATACACTCTTAGATGTATCATTCAAGGCATGATACACTATGTCCATCCGGGTCTCAAGTCTATCCCATGACTGACATCTTTCAGCAACCTTTGAATCTCTCCCATGCTACATAAAGGCTCTCATCTTCCCATAGGAACACAATTATCTCCCTTTCTTCTCTCTCGAGGTGAGTGATGGGGGAAGAATCTACCCAAGCAGGCTTCTGCCAAGCTCCTCCCAAGTATCAACAAAACCATACGGTAGAGATTCATACCATGGCTGCCGATTCTTAGAGAAAATGGGAATAGTGCAATTTTATGACCTCCGTCTCACCCCATTCAACTTTACTGTTTGCCATTCTCGAGAAACCTGCATGCTCATTTGGGTCTTCTTGGGATGACCCAGAAACTGTTGTTGCCGAACCATCAGAATCGCGGCCGGCTTCAGCTTCAAAATTATTTTGCACCAACCGCAGCCGGTCTCGATTGCGCAGTATCTATCTCACACAGGTCTCCAAAAGTCCTCCATTGTATCAGTGATTGGAGGCCTTCTGGCTGTTGTTCTTTGTCCTTCAGCCCGGGTCTGGTCTTTCATCCGCCATAGCCGAAGCCTTTCCGACCTTTTCGCCTTCTCAAGCTTCGAAGTTCTTCTAGCTTCGCAGATCTCGTCGAATCGCATCGTTGTTCCGTTTCCTACGCATTAAAGTTTTCGAAATCAAAACACACTTACATTAATAGGATTGGGGTCGACCAACAAATATTTTCAATATGGTTTGTTAAAGTTGGTGGCTAAACAACCACCGCTTTGGAAAAACTATTTTGTTCTTTTTCTTTAAATGTCCAAATTAGCATTTCCTTCTTTCACAAAATATTGACTACTAAATTTTCGATCCCTAAGTAACGGCGCCATAAAAAACTTGTTGACCGGACCAAAAGACGTGGTACGTATTTATACATGATTCGTGCCACAAGAGGTGATCCGAATCAACAAAATTTATATCCTGTTCTCCTACCGCCGTAGTCAAGCCATCAAAGATAATGGGTCTGTATCGAACACAAGGATGGGTTTTCTTCGTACAAATGATTTGAGTGAAATCAAAATTGGTGAATTAAATTTGGATTTTATGCTTGGTAAAAACAGGGGAGTTGATGGTTGGAAAACTGAAATTTAAATAAAATAAAATGTAAAATAGAACTCCTCAAGCAAGCACATCAGTTTAAGATCCCAGTTAACCGAGAGGTCCCCGTTAATTTCATATAGAGAAGATGACATATAGTCATCTCCCGAACTGATCTTCATTTGGCATTAAAACCTAAAACCCTAATAATTTTTCCTTTTGATAGAAAGCATTTATTTAACATTTATGACCTCATGCTGAAATCGCTTTACTCATCTTACAATGATTCGTAAAGGGTAACTAATGAATCTCAGTGGATCTAATAATAAGCATCCACTGAACCCTAAAAGATTACCAAGCATTGATCAAAAGTGGATGCACATACAGTTGAACCCTAACTCCCCTTAACTCACCCTCTTCGGCTCGTGAAGATAACTAATGGATATTAGTGTATCTTAAAGCTAAGAATACACTAAACCCCTAAAAGCTTGCCAAGACGGCCAAAGAAAGCACATCAAAGAGCTTTAAACCTAGAAATGAAAAATTTGGGAACCAAATGACAAACTCACGCATGAAAAACAAGTGGAACCACTCAAGAAATTTCTAAAGATCTCACCCCTCAAGCAAATTCCTTTTTACTAAGAAGGAAGTGGTTTAGCCGCTCATCCTCCAAGTCACATCCTGGAGGGTGTTTGGCAACCAAGAAAGGGAGAAAATGAGAGAAAAGAGAGAAAACTAGAGAAGATGCGCGTATGTACTGAAAAGAGAAAGTTAGGGTTACAAACTTATAAGGTGGCTTATATAGCCAACCCAAATGTGTGAAAATACAAGAAAGCCTAACATTTTGGCTAATACAAGGGACAAGTAAGTAATACACCAAAATGAAGTCGGTTGGCATTAATTATAAAAGTGTGACAAGGCAGTGAATTTCGCTAAGGCATACAAATTTCGCTAGGCAGCGAAAATTTCGCTAGCTAGCGAAATCACCAAGAGATAGCGAAATCAAGAATTTCGCTATACAGAGCTGTTAGCTAGCTAAATTTCAAGAATAGCGAAATTTCGCCAGCTTAGCGTACCCTGTGGAGTAGTTAACGCAAATTCGCTAGAATAGTGCGCTTTAGCCAAAATTTTGCCTAGAGTAGGCCTGGTACTTCGCTTAAGATTGCGAAATTTTCGCTAAGGTTGCGAATTTTTCGCAATCCCAAATAAATTTTCGTGAATCTTAGCGAAATTTCGAATCGCCGATCTTCACGCTTGCCTAATGCCTCCTCTTCGCATTGATTTCCACTTTGCCTTCATTCTTCCATTTGATTTTGTATGATTGATGGTTGACAATGTCTAATCTTCATGATTCATCATATGTCTCGATATCGAACTCCCAAAGTACGCCAAAAACCTGCAAAACAACCAAAAATAACCTCTAAACGGCATAAGTGAAAACTAAGAAGACTTGGAATTTAATCAGAGCAAATGACATGATTAGTGCGCAAAAAGCACTCAAAACCTATCTAATATAGGGTTCAAAATAGCACTTTTTGGGTACTAATCATAACACTATTGCCAAAAGACTATTGTTCAACTCAAGAACGCGCCTATAAAACTTGTCGAATTTCAAAACTTAATATATATGGCAAATTTCGCTAATTATTACCAAAGATTAATAGAATCCCTAAGAACAGCCGCCATAAAACTTGTTGACTGTATGCCTTAGCTATTTGATTAGTTCGAAGATTGTTTCATTTGGAGTAAATTGTTTACTGAGTGGTTTTGATCCGTTATACTGCAAGTGCACAAGTCGAACAAGTAGTAAATTGGATTTAAGTCCAGATATCGATCCCACAGAGATCTCAAGAATTCTCGATCAACTACCCCAACTACTCAAACTCTACACTATTTGGACTCTGATAGACAATTGGAATCAACTTTGAAAGCTTAAAATAATAAAACCTAAGAAAAATGAATTAATAATAAATGAATTGAATATTGAAATACAAAAATAACAAATTAAGACTGAACAGTTCTCTACAAAGAGACATTAAAAAGAATGCTACTGTGAAACATCAATTCCCGCGTAATGCAATCGACCGCTGTTTATTGGAACCACGTATTTAAAATCAGTCCAAGGAATATAATAGTGTAAATGATCTCCAAAATCCCACAATTCATTATCTAAACTTCACTGCTTCTCTCAAGACAAGAGTGTTAGATAACTACTTTAACTGGGTCAGCTTTGTTCCTGTGGTATTTTTCTTTTCAATACTACACTAATAACATGGACCGTAACTGAGCTCCCAAGATATAGTCATTGCAATGCATCTACACTATACTGTTCCTTCTCCAATTAGAATAAATTTCATCCTTTCCTTGATTAGATCCTGCCTAACACGTGATCGGGATTTACTAATCGAATCGAGGTGAACTTCTGGTGGTGCCTAAATTGATAAATTGCTCCACTCGCTCGCTTCCAAGTGAGAAGTGAGATTTTTCGATTTCATTATCAGAGCACATTAGATCACCATTGTTAGGTTCTCATACCTTCTACATAAATTGTTCATCACTCAGAATTCCTTCACATGTCACCTGTGAGGGCCTCGAAATCGTGAGTTCGAGACACCTCCATTTACTTCGGCATGAAACATCACATTGGGATCGTGAATTAAAAACATTGTCAAGACTTTAAGTAGCTTCGCAAACTGGAGTTCATCAGCACTGAATAAAATTTATGCAGGAAAGATAATTTATGACGATAACGTCAATTCAATGAAACCTGGGTTTCTAAATCACTAGATGACACCATACATTGGCTTGTTGATCAAGGAAGCCACTGTAAATCGGCAACTGGAAACCCGAATTCCAGAATTTGTCTGGAATTCAAACAACCAGACAGTAATTTGAAGAATTATGAATCTGTATTCAGCTTAAACTTTAACAGGAAACGTTCAGATCCAAATTTGAATGAAATACAAACTAATCTAAAAATAAAAACGAAGAAAAGAAAAGAAAATTAAAATACAAGGTTTCTGAAGAACCTGCATCTCTCTTTAGTCGCCCCTAGTCAAGGCTTTCTTCAGAGCACTGTGGTATTTATAGGGTTCAAGTTGGGCCCACTCATGCACCTCTTTTTGGATCGCAAAGACCGCCTGGGCTATTGTTGATGTCGACATCGATTCGTCGCCGACCGTTGTTCTTCGCCATGCCCGCAGAGCTTCGTTTTCTGGCCGCGATGTCTTTGTAGTTGATGTTAGCCATTAAAATTTATGGACGTCATGAATTTTAATCGGTGGTGTGATTTGATGTCGCGACAAAAATGTTGTCACTTAATTCCTTCTCTCTTGATAGTGGGCTGTCGCGACTGGATGGCCGACCTCTTCCCAGGCTCGTTGTCGCTGAATCGCTTAATGACGCCGCGACTTAGTCTTTGTACTGATGTCGCACAAACTGCGTGTTGTCTCACCTCTTTCATTAACCGTTGTCGCTGATAGCCGAATGATGTCGCTAATTTCCTTCGTAGTTGATGTCCCCGACGCTTTGATCTGTCGCGCACTCCTTTCACTGCACTGATGTCGTGACCATCTCTCTTTAGTCGTTGTCGCTAATCTTAGTTTCTTGCAAGTCGATACGCGATCGCTTCGATTCGTCGATGTCGCTAATTCGCGATCCAAATTTCGCGACATAATTGTTCGGCCCATTGTTTATCTTCGCTACGACTTCTTGGTGTCACACCTCATTATCCTACCGCGAATGGGTTTAATTCTCGCCGCGACTAAGGATGTCGCGACATCATGTCTTCTTCTTCATCAATTCCTGGTTGCTTGACTTTGAGTTTCCAAAAAAATGGACTAAAAATAGATGACTTTTAAGCTCATCACCAACCAGATCCATGCACTCACTGCCCACTTTGACGCTTATTAGGACGAGTCTCGTGGAGTTACTGTGGTTGCCCCGAGCCAGACATGGACTCCATCCGGCCGAGATGGCCGCGATCCGAAGCCAAACAGACTGTGAGATTACCCAACAGCCGCGAAGCTCCCGCCATTCACAAGACACCACCGCCACTACCGCAGTTGAAATTTTTTTTTTTTTCTCTCTGACGATTTCTTTCCTCTTTACTTCTTTTCTTTTCTTCACGTATTGAGGACCGGCTCATTTTAAGTTCGGGGTGTGTGTATGCAGTGACTTAGTTTTATTTTGACTGTTAGTGTGACTTATTTTATTTTGACTGTTATGACTTAGTTTTATTCTGACTTGGGTTATTGTTGCTATTTTTACATGTTAGGTCCAGTTTATTTTATCTTTACCATTTTTGCATGTTAGGTCTAATTTTTATTTTTTTTTATTTTTGCATGTTTGCTATTTTTGCATGTTAGGTCCATTTTTTTTTTTTTTAGGCGTGTCCTAGGTTATTTCCCGTGCACCAATATGACAGTCTCCAGAGTTAGTATTGAGTACCCCTGCCTTGATTTTGAGCATGATGGCAACAAAAGGAAGTTGTAGTAATCGCAAAACGGAGTAGGGACTCCGAGGTTGTTTGAAAATTGGGATTGCATTGTGTAAAGTTAAGACTAACCATGTATGTTCCCCCTTTTTTAGATCTCAAGAACTCAATTCCCGAAGTAGGCTATTTTGCACACACACACGTGGTCTTTGAGGTATGCTTTGACTCCAGACTCACCATACAAGAGTCCTATGAACCTTAGGAATTAACCACCTAGGTTATAGGACACCTTAGAAAAAGAGGATCGCCTTTGAGCCCCAAATAAAAAATAAATAAATAAATAAATATATAATAAGAACAATGAGGATCATCCAATTGGAATCCCGGGTATAGTCTGAGGGGCTTTCAAAGCCTAATGCCTTGAGCCAACTAGCCGGGAGCCATTGACTTCACTGTCCGCTACATGGGACAGAGGATGAATGATCTACACGATCTAGAACCTCGGGAGGTTCAACAGTGTTCTGGGGTATTCTGGAACTCGAATGCCCTAAGGTTCTTAACCAATTGGTGGGGAGTCACCAATGGATCCTCGCTACAAGAACCCTCACCTAAAACCCCTAAGACTAGTACTATTCCCGACTTGTCTAAGGTTAACTCTTAGGAGTAGTCAAGTGAATAAATTGATTGATTCAAGTCGGGGTAACGCACAACCATCGAGAGCATGTTTAACCTCGCACTTAGACTCCTTTGGGAAGATTATTGAGCATTAAAATTGGGTTAACGCATTTGGCCAAACTCGAGACCTAATTCCTAGCGGGTAAGTTTTGAAAGCTAAACAATTAAGGTAGTCCTTGGATCTTTTGAACTGGTTAATATGGACTCCTTCTTGTTGTTGTCATGAATGCTTAGCCCACATCGTCATATAGTTTCACATATTCTTGTGTACCCTAGGTGGAACCTATTCTTGCTTAGGGACAAGCAAGAAGCTAAGTTTGGGGGTGTTGATCGGGATGAATCATGTGTGCATTTCAGTTAAATTCTTGGTGTTCTTTATAGCTAAAATGCATGATTCACAGTCTTTTTCATTAATATTACGCTAATCCTCTATATTATATTATTCTAGAATATGGCAATGTTGGAATCAAAAAGGGAAGCCAATAGACTTAAAAAATAGAGTAGAAGCAGAATGACTAAAAGGCAAAGATCACAAAGGGTTGGCCGGGTTCGGCCACTATGAAGACCCTTCGCCGTGGTGGTTAAGTTCCGCATTGCAAACACTGTAGTCAAGAATAGAGATATTCCAGATTGCAAGTGTGGCACTACGGTTTGCACATTTAGGTGTTTTGGAGTTGAGGGATTGAGGCAGAGATGCAATACATCCCACTGGCGAGATAAGCAAATATATTTCGAGAGAGAATATCTTGTAGGAAAGATCAACCCGCCAACATAACTCATATGTATACTTCAATAAGCCCTTAATCGAATTTACATCTATCAAGTGTGGTAGGAGACAGTAAAACCCTAGGTTTCTGATCAGTAATATAATTCAATACATGCAATTTTAAGTTTTTGTTAATTCTAGAAATTTAGTTTAATTTTCTTGTGATTTTCTAGGATCCAAATATTTGCTTCAAGTCACTAAATCAAAGAGTCAAATTACACTCCTCTCTCTTATAGAAACTACACTTGATTTGGGTGATCTTGATTTATTAACTCAGACATGGGTTTCTTGCGAACACGGGGTTTATGCTCTAATTAGTTTCTACAAGACTCACCTGGTCTCACTGCATTGCTCATCAAAATCAAATGGTGTTCCTTGAACTAGTAGACCGGACAAAGGCTTTGCAATCCGAGAAAAATATTTTATGAACTGCCTATAGAACCCTGCGTGTCCTAGAAAGCTTCTTATGCCCTTTACTGATGAGGGTGGAGGTAGTTTCTCTATTGCCTCGATCTTTGCTTTGTCTACCTCTATTCCTCTTATAGAAATCCAATGCCTAAGTACTATGCCTTCTTGTACCATAAAGTGACACTTCTCCCAATTCAGCACAAGATTGGTTTCCTCACATCTAATCAGCACCTACCCTAGGTTTTCCAGACAATTGTCAAAGGAGTTCCCCAATACTGAAAAGTCATCCATGAACACCTCAATTGTCTTTTCAACCATATATGAGAATATGGCCATCATACAGCGTTGGAATGTGCTTGGTGCATTGCACAACCTAAAGGGCATTCGCTTGAATGCGAATGTACCATAAGGGCAAGTGAATGTCATCTTCTCCTGATCCTCTGGGGCTATAGCGATTTGATTGTAACCGGAATACCCATCCAAGAAACAGTAGTATTCATTCCTTACCAGCCTATCTAACATCTGATCCAGAAACGGCAATGGAAAATGGTCTTTTCGGGTAGCCTTATTCAATTTCCGATAATCGATGAAAATTCTCCAACCTGTGACTATTCTCGTAGAAGGCAAAGAATGTATTCTCTTCTCTGCCTTTATCACTCAAGAAATCCTACCTTTAGGCACCACTGCATTTAGACTCACCCATGCATTGTCGGTCAGATATATAACCCTAATCCACCACTTCAAGACTTCTCAAGGGACTACTTCTTTCATGGTTGGATTCAGTCTCCTTTATGCTTCTACTGAAGGCTTATGACCATATTCTAGCAGAATTCGATGCATGAACATAGAGGGGCGAATCCCTTTTAAATCAGCCAAAGACCAACCAAGCACATCCTTTGTGATCTCTGAGTACTCTCAATAGCTTATCTTCTTTTTCTATTATCAGGGATGCTAAAATGATCACTGGTAAGGTGGATGTGTCCCCAAGATAAGCATACCTCAAATGGCTAGGTAGTGGCTTTTGCTCCATCTTGGGTGGTTGTTCAAAGGATGGCACTGACATTTGAGTATTTTCGCCACAGAAGATTTCCTTCTATTAGCTCGAAGGAGTCCATCCATTTCACATACTCGCCTCTTTACCCGCTTCGATTCACTCAGACTGCTGTCTCCAAAGGTCATGAGACTACTGGCTAGACACTATAGCCTCTACTGGCCTCTACTATGAAGCACGTATCACTCTCACCGGTGTCTTACACCAACACGCTGAACTCGACCTCATCATCCCAAGACTCACTCAATTCTCCCCTTTGCACATCAATCATTGCCCTACCAATTGCGAGAAATGGTCTACCCAATATTATGGGTATTTCTTTATCTTCTTCCATGTCCAACACGATGAAATCTGCTGGGAAGAAGAACTTGTCTACCTTTACCAGAACGTCTTCTATCACCCTCCTTAGATGCTTTAGTGACCTGTCTTCTAACTGGAGTGTGACTTTAGTTGGGCAAGGTTCACCTGATCCCGGTCGTCTGAATATGGATAAAGGCATGAGGTTGATACTAGCTCCTAGGTAACACAAGGCTCTCTCAAAGATGGAGTTCTCGATGGTACAAGGGATAAGTAAACCGCCCGTGTCTTTCTACCAGGGCGCTCTCTCCTCGAAGGATGGCACTACATTCTCCGTGAGATTCATTATCTCGAAGTCCGATGCCTTTCTTCTTCTGAAGATATCCTTCATGAATTTGACATAACTAGGCATCTGTTCTAATGCATCAGCAAATGGAATGTTGATGTGCAGTTTCTTGAACACTTAAATAAATTTGTGAATTGCTTATCCAGCTTTATCTTTTCGCGCTGAGGGTACGCACTGGGAGCGAAGATTTCACCATGGTCAGGTGGATCTTTAGCCCCGCTTCTTCTTCCACAGACTTTTTCTCTAGGCCGCTCCCTTTCTATCTTGTCATTCGACCGGCTCGATTACTTCCTTGGTTTCTACCTCCTATCAATCGGTGGCCGCCCTAAGATTACAATTCTCTACCACTTCTCAATGTGACAACTTTTACATGTTCATTACCTTATCGTCTCGAGTTCACCTCGGAGTTATTAGGTGTTGATCTCAGGTCGCCTCAATCAACAATGCGCCATTCGCTTTATTCAACTTCTAGGTTTCTAAGTTAGCCCTTGATTACGTAGCCGGGTGGATCAGGTTTTATAAATGGCTGAAAGCTTGTTTTGGAATGTGGCCTTCGCCCTCATTCATAAATGTGTTGGGGAAGTCATCATATGAGCTTAAGGCTTCTTCCAAATCTACTTTTCTCGTGGTGGATCGCTTGCTCGGAAGTGGTGGCATATTATTCTCGTTGTTCCCTCCAAACATGTTCGATTGCCTGACATTAGTCCGCTACCTCTCCAACCCCCGCCTTGATTCCGACTTGGTCTCCGTACTTGTTCCGTGAGGTATTACTCCATACCGCCTCATAGCCGGGTTTTGGCTGACCACATACCGTGGCTTGGTTTCCATCAGTTATCTCGTCCCGACCGATACCCATAGTACCATGTCATTCTCTCTGCAAGATTCGTAGATCTCCCACAGGTTATTCTGAATAGCATTCACCGTACCTTGCTGCTTCTACATCTATTTAGTTAATCGAGCGACATGGTTTACCAGGTTATTGAGAACTTCTGTGTTTGCTCCCGCCATGGACTTCCTAGGTGCTGATCTATCTCGAGGCCAATAATTAGTATTAGTGGTTGTATTTTCCAATATCTCATAGGCTTGATCTGTAGTCTGCTTCATCAGAGCACCTCCTATTAAGGCATCAATGGTCCCCAATTAATCACCTAAAACCATTGTAGGAACAGCACTCGTATCCATCTATATAACTCCGTGATGTGGGGCATCACCTCAATAGCTCATGAAATCTCTCCCAGGCCTCAACTTCTCCCCCTCAAATTGTCTGAATGTGTTAATCTCTTGCACTAGTTGTGCGATCTTCACAGGGGAAAATTTGCTAGAATTTCACACCAAATCATTCCACGAGGTAATCAATTCGATGGTTATTAGTCAACCAATGTTTAGCTCGCCATGACAAAGGGAAATAGATTTAATCCGAGAGCTTATTCGGCCATCTGCATTATACTTGACCGTGGTCGCACTAATAAAACTTGGTCGATGTATCTGATTCTCACTAGGCAACCCATGGAACTATATATTGTGAAGCATTTGTAGAGTTACTCCTTTCAGCTCACAATTGTTTACTTGAATGGGTGGTCGTCGTATAGCCGACTGAACAACTGTAGGTGGCAAGGCGAGCTCCTCAAGTAGCATATGAGGATCATCAGGCTGTACAAACGATCTGGTGGCTTAATTTCTATCATTCTCGTCCATCTCGTTCCACTTCAGGGTTCATTCGCCATGGAACTATCTTCATCTTTCTTTGATTTCGTATGATTTCAAACTAGCTGTGTGTGTTTCTTCGCTGCACCGATGTAATGTCCGGTTCAGATCGAATGGAAGTAATTCCCATAATTCGCACACCATTTTCTCTTTAACAAATCACAACTATGAAGTCGAGACCAAGTCACAACACAAATGGAATAAGAAAAAATAACTAACACAAAGAAAAATAAAATTATTAATAGGGAAACATAAATAATTAAAATAAAATTGATCCAAAGTAGAATCTATAGCACTATTGTCAATATCAACACTAAACTTCTCCCTAGCAACGGCGCCAAAAACTTGACGAGCTATTAATGAGTGCAGTTAAGTAAAATGCAGCTCAAACGTAAGTATACGCCACGAGTCTATGTACTATAGTGGCTCATTAAAATGTCGCTCCTGTAATTTAAGAGAAGCTATGTTGAATATCGGCTTTAATGGGACATAGGATAATATTTAAACCAAGTCTTTATAGTGAATTATTAATTCAATTTAACTAATCTAAGGAAACCTAATATTAAAATATTGATTTAAAGTAATGATGAGAAATCAGGTTTTTGGTCGTCACCCGCCAATAATCTATGGATTTAACTTAGATAGCGTATTTATTTAATATTTCATATGATTTATGTTAGCGGGTTGATTGATGAGTCTAAAAACTCATTTGATTTTTAATCCATTTTTATGAGTTTATTACAAGATAATTGTTGATTCATATATTTAAACTCCGTAATTTGTCAATTCACTTTGCAAAAATACGCCAAAGCGAAAAATCCCAAAGAAAAATCAAGAATTCACTGAGAATGTAAAGGAGGTCGAATCTAGAAAAAGAAAGTCGCGACAAGGAGCTCTTTTTGTTCAATTATTTCTAGGTCGCCATCACCAAGACTGGCTTAATGAGGTTGGCGTACTCAAGAAAACGTGGTCGAGAGACGAAAGAAACCATTCATGTGGTTTCGAGGTCGCGAATTACCAATCTCGAGAGTCGCGACGTTGATCCTGATTAGCCAACAGTAGATGAGGTCTCGTAAGAGGGATTCTAGTTGCAACCAATTCTTAAATGAAGGATCGCAATTGAGGTCGCGACATCACTCCCGAGGTCACATATTGGAACTAATTGGAGTCACAACAAAGAGATCAAGCTGCAAACCATAAGAGATGGAGAATCGAAACGGTCGCAACTTATTATCGAGGTCACAGGAAACCCGTTGATCCAAGTGAAGTCCCAATGTAAATTGAAGTTGCAACCATTTTGTTATTCAAGACTTAAGGGAGGTCACGTATCAATCACCGAGTCGCGACCTAAAGAAATACTAAACATTACAAAGCCATGTCATGGATTTGAGATAAGGTCAGAATGCGGAAACCCCTGCATAAATCTAAGTCTTTACCAAGCAAAGGGGAGTTACGACAACTTAGTTCGTCAAGAACCTAAAAGGAGGTCGCGACGATCACTGAGGTTGCGACTTGAATACACACTGAGCATCAACATCCAGGTCGCAATTATGTTTAAAGCAACTGAGACAACCTGCAACCAGAAAGGAGCAATGCGAGGGTCTAACGCCATATCGAGGTCACAACTGCTTAGCAGGCCATCAAAAGCAATCGCTTAATTGGAATTATTGAGGTCGCGACATATATTCCGCTATATCAAAGAAAAGACCAAAAAGGAGGTCCAACTCAAAAGAAAGTCACGACTGAGGTAAAGCAAAAGAGAAACAGAAATGGTCGTAACTTAAACTGAGTCACACACGCAAAGGCAAAGAAGGAATGAAGTCTTGAACGTGACCAAAGTGGTGACAACTAAAAGGAGGTTGCAAACCTAAAAGGAAGTCGTGACTCATAATTGCAGCAGATGGGGAACGATAAACGGTAGGTCAAAGGATGCGGAGGCGCTATGTCATGAAGCATCACCCCAGAACAATCGAGCCAAAGAGTGTCACACCACTAATGAACGAACTGAAAGAAATCATCGCAAACCAAGAAACTGGTCACAATCGAACTAGAACAAATAAAGGGAATCCAAGTTATATCAACCCGAGGTCGACCGAGACAAGATTTGGGCTTTTCTCTTTGAGAATTCAATCAGATTTTTTCAGACCGCCCAATTTCTTTTAACAGTTATAAATAGATAGTATTAGAATAGTAAAGGGGCTTTCCGTCTTCACTACCAAGAAAAAGGAACTAAGAGAACCTGTATATAGTTTAGAGTGTTCTTTTCTTTATTTTTATTTATTTTTATTTTTCTTTTTCGTAAATTCTTCTCGATCAATCGCTGAACCGTGCAAGTAAAATTATTGAGCCGGAATTTTATTTCTTTATTTTCTTCTTAAAATTACTGAAATTTATGTGAAATCTAGACAAATTTCGAATTTATTTTCTCGTCATCTAATTGCAAAGGATGTAATGATCTATGCTCATTTCTTTAATTGTAATGCAAGACTGAACGTTAGCCCCGCCTTGATTTTGATATACAGCTAGTTGCAGCTTTTCAGAAAACTGGAGAAAATGCTCCTGCTGGATTACTTATCAGGTCGTTTTGAATCGACAAGCTCCCAAAAAGGTAGTACCGTAATTTTACGAAGGAGTGTATCTGTCTGCGAGATTTCGTGATGCCCTCAATGGGACACGCAGACGGAGATTCTGAGAGCTGAGAGCATTCACTTATATATACACTACCATTGATGAACTCCTGAGCTCGAAAGTTCATTTTGGATAAACCCCATTCGCTTCATAATTGAAGTTGGAGGAGTATGTAACAATTATAAATAATCAGAGAGTTCCCACCCCTAATCTAAAGGGGAAGTTCCACCTCGTGTTAGCCGAGATCTAATCAAGGGAAGCGGAAGAACCAATAGATCTGGGAGTGTCGAGTCACTAATTATGGTAGAAATTTTGTAAAAATCCTGAGAAGGAAAGCAAAATATCTTTAGTCGTCAAGAAATGGGTGTGAAATATTGATAAAGAAAAATGCTCAGATCTTGCAAGAAAATAAAATACGGTGTAGCCGGTCGGATCTACTTCAAGAGAAGCAAGGTCAACCAAAGTGAATATGGAGAAACTAATGGCAACATTTAGGCACGACAAACTGCATCCATCAAAAACACAGGAAATATTTAACAGAAATTTGGAACGCCGTATTTCGTTGATAGTTTTCAAGCCACAGAAACTGACCAAATAAGCAATTGAAGGCTTCACTTATTTTTGGTCAGCTTACTTTTTGTTTTGTTTTAGCTCAATAGTTAGTCAATAGTTCAGATCTTTCTTTTCTAGATAAAACTACTATGAGTTTTTAGTCCAAATGTAAAGATAGAATTTAGGTCGGGTAGTTGATCTCACCTTTGGCTCAATCTCGTGGGAAATGATATCGAAACTTTGTATATCTTATTTTACTACTATGATGACTCACACTCATGAAAGTCATAGACTCAGACCCATATTTTTTAAAATCTTGAAAGACAGAAAGAATTATTTAATCAAGCAATTTATCCAAAGTGACATGGCCGCAAGAGAAATAAGGCCTTTGTAAATCTATGTGAATTCGAGGGGTTTTAATCTATGGAAATGGCAAACAAGTTTTATGGCTGTCAGGATTGAAAGGATTGAATAGATCACATTCTTAAAAATAGGAAATGTTAATTGACATTTTTCTAAAAAATTATAAAAGAAAAGACTCAAACAGTTTATACAAGCAAAGGGCTATACCACCACCGATCTTTAACAAGCCATGTTTAAAATAATTTTTTTTTTTTTAGTTCCACTATTCATTAACTGAAAAAGTGTTTCAATTTCAAAGAAATCCACATACAGAAATGATTCAAACCTCGTTGCTGCCAGACACGAATTGGAAAGAACACCTTGCCAAGAAAGACTAAAAGAGCAGAGAACGCAGCCATGGCAAATGAGAGACATGACCAGATAGAGGAGCAAAGGACAGCAGCCAGAAAACCACCTATGACTGACACAATGGAGGATTTCTGGAGGCCTATCATTCAAGAAGAATATTCTGCAATCAGACAGCCTACTATGGATGCAAATAACTTCGAACTAAAGCCATCTGACAATTAATGGCGAAAGATCGTAGCTCACTGCCACCCCACTATTAAAGACCCCAACGGAAAGCACCAGATTTCTCAGATGGCAAACACAGTCGAATGGTGTGAGGCCGAGGTGATAGCTGCATCTCGTCCCATTTTCCTTAAGAGATATAGTACCACATGGTATGAGTCATTACTATATGGTTCATGTTTGATACTTGGGGAAGAATCATGAAGCTGCATTGGCAGTTCTTTTCCATCTCTCACCTCTCTAGAGAAGAAGAGAGATAATAGTGTTCCAACAAAGGGAAGATGAGAGCCTATATATAGCCCGGGGAGAGATTCAAGATACGTCAAGAGGTGCCCGATGCATGGAATTGATTTTTTCGAAAACTCAAATGGATATATTATCATGCCTTTAAATGATACATCTAAGGCATCATCATGCTCACGCCGCGGGAGTATTCAAACGAAAAGATTTCAAAGATGGCTAGGATCCGATAGGGAAGACCTAGCCAAGTGCAATATGAAGGCTCCATTTGAGCTTTCAAGGTACAAAGAGAGGAAAAGGGGCCATGGAGTTGTTGAGTAAAATGAGATTGGCCTATGGAAGCAGTTGGGGATGCCATCATAATGGATGGACAAACAGAAAGAAAATGTCTTTCATGAGCTAGGAGCAAGGGAAAGAGAAGCAATGAGAAGAAGTGTCAAGTGCACCAAATGTAAGAGGACTATTATGGGGTCGAGGAGGTTAAGCACGTGAATGAACCAAGAAATATTTCAAGCCAAATCCTAACCCCGCCCACACACATACCAACACCGGTGAACCATGAGAATTTCATGGTGGAGGGCAAGACAGGCCCACAGGCGGATGTAACTCTCACTGTGGATATCACACACCAAGATTCAAAGAACAACAACAGGTGAAGGCAGAATGACTATCAATACAGGAGGACCAACCATCTCGAAGAACAAATGCTCAGCCTTGCTGGGGATTAAATTAAGAGGGCTTTTATACACTTCCCATGAAACGGTAAATTGTCCGACTCTGAAGCTTTCAAGTCCGGGAGCACTAAGCATTTCAAGAATACAAGTGCCTCTAATAAGAACTGAGACACATAGCAACTCGCTCCTTAGTATGCCAAATCAAAGCAAGGGTAATATCTCTAGTGACACTAAAAGAACTAAAGGACTCCATGGCGCTCGCTAAGAAGTGGGAAAGAAGTGGGCAACAACAGCAAGAAAGAAAGGAAAGAAGAGACTGATGCAGAACAAGAAGAAACTGGAAAGGAAGGAGAGAAGAGCACGCCTAAAAAGACTACAGAAGCAAAGAAGAAGATATGTGACCGAACATCCTGGGCCAAGAAGAGATAAATAGGAAGGAGAGAGCAATTTCACTTTTATACACCCCATAAAGTGTTATTCCCTCGGGAGGCTTCGGGAAGCAAAAAGGGAAGAGCAGCTTTCTAGATTCTGACATCTTCAAGAAGATAGAAATCAATATTCCCTTTGCAAGGATCAACCAAATGCCCACTTGCCGAAATTCTCTCAAGGAGATATCGAAACAAGAAAAGGAAAATAGTCAGAGGAAGGACAGTGAACTCCGATCGGCATCACAGGTACATTCAAAGAAGCTCCTCTAAAGAAAATGAAGGGACTCCAGCGCTTTACCCATTCCCGTCTATAGAATTATGAATTCAAGAAGGCCTTATGTGATTCGTGCTAGTATAAATTCATGCCTTCCGCAATGGTGCAAAGATTGAGTTCGGGGGAACTAACCCCAACAAAGAATCACATTACAAATACAATGAACCAATGGCACAACCAAAAGGTGTTCTTGAAGATGTGTTTACTGGCTAAAATTCCTTCACTTTCCTCAAGGATTTTTGCGATTATGAAGATGGAGGAACACACCTAAGTTCCTCACATGAAGACCCTTCAGCAACTGAGCCGCTTTGATAGACGGGCGTAAAGCGTGAACTGACTCTAAGGGTGGGGGAATGAAGCAGCACTTAATCTTAATAGAGTTTGGAATACCCCGATGTAGATGCAAGAAAAGTAGTATGGCTTTATAAAACAATAGTCTTCTCGTTGAATTGAATTTCGACCGTATTCCTTTCAACATTCTATCAATGAAATTGAGATGAATTTTCAAGATCTTAGAGTATTGATTGTGAAATGTTGTCTTCCAAAGTGATGTATAACAAAGAAACAGCCCCGAAAGTATGAATGAAAATAGTCAAGATGATGTATGCAAAACTTCGTGACGTAAACCACGAAAGCATGAACCAGTGCAAAAGGGTTAATATTGAGGAACCGCCTCGTACTATTTGAAATATGAGTTCTAGAACCGTAAAAGAGAAAAACTGGGGCCATCATATCAAAATGCATTGACTAAATTCAAGAATGGTTGATGGAAATTCTCTAGAAAGTACAAGGGAAGCTATTGTTTTGGTCAATTGAGGATCCGGCGGTATCGCCCCTCCATTTGCATGCACAAAATATCGGGCAAATCGATAATGCAAAACTTCATCGAGCATCAAAGGAGGCTAAACCCCTCATGGATGAAAGAAGTTGTTCTAAAGAAGTTCCGAAATGGTTGAATGCAGTTTTATATATGCTGAGATCGTGATAGTTCTCTGGTGAGCCCAGACATGGTTCCCAAGAAAGGTGGATTCATCGTGGATCAGAAAATGAAAAGAATGAATTGATTCACAAGAACTCCGTGGATGTGGATGGAGGGGTATATGTATTGATCTTACTTAAACTAACATCGCAACAAGAAAAATATCATTTTCCCATGCCTTCATTGATCGCAGCGTCGGATAGGCTAAGGTGGACACCCTCACTGCTTTTCGATGGATACTGATACAACTAAATTCGCTATTGCACTCGAGAGATCAGGAGAAACCACCTTGCATGCCCATTTGGTACTTTTGCTTTTAAGAATGCCATTTGGTTTGTGTAATGCTCCCTGCACATTCTGCAAAGATGGCGATGTCTATATTTTCTCGATTTTTATGAAGAAGTTATGAGATTCATGGATGATTTCACAAAGGTATGGATCCGCTTGAAATAGCTCGCATAACTCGGGGACAAAAGACTTCAAAGGTGCCGTGACACCAGCTCAATTGGGAAAATGCCACTTTATGGTAACAAAAGGAATTGTCTTAGTGGCACATGATTTCGGGCAAAGAAGGCTGTGAAGTAGACCAAGCAAAAAGTTTCAATTATAAGAAACTGACACCACCCACTCAAGGGAATTAGAAGTTTCAGTGACATGTCGGATTTACAAAAGATTTATCAGAGATTTTCAAAATTGCTAGGGACCACTATGCGCATTGGTCGGAAAAGATACTAAGTTCAATTCTGATGAATCCCCGCTGCACTTTGAAGAGATCAACCGACTAGTTGAAGTTCTATCATGGCAAAGCCGATTGAACAGAGAATTTGAAATCATACACATGCCGTGATTTTTGCAATCGTGAATCGCACAAGGTAAAGTCGAAGGTATTCAAGGCCATATACTATGCCAAAGAAACCTTCAATGAAGCTCTGTGAAAATTCACTTACTATCGAAAAGGAGATGCCGCAATAGTATTTGCGCGGTGAAAAATTTAGGCCATACATTTCAACCCATGTTATTATACACACTGATCATGCAGCAATTAAATATATAATGGAAAAGAAAGAAGCAAAGCCAAGAATGATCAGGAGGGTATTGTTATTACAGGAATTTGATCTAGAAATAAAAGACAAGAAAGGTTGCAACAATGTGATAGCTGATCACTTGTCTGGAAAGAGGGAAACCCGCTGTACAAGAAAGGGAACAGCAAGTAAAAAATTTTCCTGTGCAGGAGCAAAGTATTCCACTGCCTCCAATCACCTTGGTATGCTGATATTGTGAACTTCTAGCATGTGGAATTATGCCACCATTCGGGCCCACAAAGAGAGAAAAAGTCGAGACCCACAATGTGCACTAAGATCCGGGATGACCCACGTTGTTTAGAAGAGAGTCGACCGATCATCATAAGATGTGTACCAAGGGGTGAGCAAAGCAAGATTTTATAGGAATGTCATATCACCATATGGGAGGATATTTCATAGAGACAAACAACCCACAAAATTCTCCACCTGATTTTATTGGCCTACTATTTTCAAGGACTCCGTTTTGAATGGGTGAAGCTGCAGATCAATGCCAAAGAATGGGAAATATCAAAGATACAAGTATGAAATGCCCCTACAAGGTATCCCCCGTGGTGCAAACTATTTGATGTAATGGGGAATAGATTTTATGTATTTTCCAAATTTCATTTGGAAATATATACATACTCTAGCCGTAGATTATGTATCAAAAAGGTTGGTTGGCAACATCTTTGTCCCAAAAATGATGCTAAATTACTAGCTAGGATTTCATAAAGAAATATTCTTTCACAGATTTGGGACACCCAAAACTATAATCAAGTGATGGAGGAAGCCACTCTTCAACCAAGGTGTTTGACAAACTCATGGGCGATATGGTATCAAAACACATTATGAGCTTGGCTTATCATCTCCTCAAAAACAAATGGGCAACCGAAATTTCCAAATAGGAGATAAAGAAAATTCTTGAAAAAACTGTAAGCTCTAGCATAAGGGATTGGTCTCGAAACTTGACATGCACTCTGTGCATACAGATCGCTTTTGGAAACTCCCATTGGAATGTCCCCATACAAAGCTTGTTCGAAAACCTTGCCACCTTCCTCTTGAGCTAGAATATAAAGCTATGTGGGCCATCAAGAAGCTAAACAAGTTGATTTCCTAAGGTCATAAAGAAGAGAGGCTTACCCACCTAAAAACGAATTGGAAGAGTTGAGGAATTAAGCCATGATAGTGCCAAAGAATTCACAAGGATAAAACAAAAATGGCATGATCAAGAATTTGAGGAGAGACCAAAGGTGAGATCAAGTCCCTGTTATTCAACCCATCAAGACTCTTTCCAGGAAGCTTAAATCAAAATGGAGGGACCATAGTAGTATCGGCACAAATTTTGGGGCAGTGACACTTAGAACCAGCAATCATGAGGAATTTAAGGTTAATGGTTCGAGACAAAGCACACTCCGAGAGGAATGCAAGTGAAGAATGACTCTAGTTCGTAATGAGAAAATTTGAAGAAACAGAAATACAAGAGTAACAAGTCCTTAAAGACTAAAATTGAGCAAACTTGTGGAAGGCAATCCACATCATTGTTTTAAGCTCTTCCTGCTATACTTTTTGTGTGAAAGTTTTTAATAGCTTTGTGTAATTTATTCACGCTGAAGAGTAAGTAAATTTTTTTTTTTTTAGTTTTATAAGTGACAATAAGAATGTGCAAATGAGGAACATCTACAATCAAACTTCCAATCTGCAAAAGAGACAAAAAGGGGCAGTATACTCTTCTTGAATTTATTTAAATTTTGTCTCCGATATAGCATGATTGAATGTTTGGGGGAAATATTTTTTTATTTTTGTGCTTAAATTTTGAATATGATGCATAGTGAATGGATTCGTTGAATATTTGAATGATGAATATGAATTGAATCATATTGGTTTTGATTGGATTTGGTGAATTGAAATAGCTGAGAATTGAATTGTCTAAAGAGACTGGGAAATTTTCTTGGTCGTAATAGAATCGTCCTAAGTCGCAACCAAAAATTGAATTGAAATATAACAATGACGAGAAACTTCAGTCACAAATGTTGAGATTTCTAATATAACATCAATTCATAGGTCGCAACCAAGAAGCTGGACATTGAAGCAATAAGTTAGAGAAACAAGTCACAACAGTGAGATTGAGATTGTGACCACATCGCAGGTCGCGACAAAATCTTTAGGTTGCGACCAGAATTGTCCAAATCTCAATAAAAATAGGTTTTAAACCTTTCATTTGGGCGTTCCAGCATTAAAGATAGAATTCATTGAAAATCATTAATTAAGAGGCTCGAAATTTAATGTCGCGACCCCCCATATCGCAATCATGACATTGAGCCCAACTTCCATTCAAATTTCCATTCAACTTTAATTCATCCCAATTTTTCCACTTCGTATCCATCAAGCTAACCTCGACCTAAACTGTTATTAATACGTAACTGCATCCGAGCCTAATTAAAAGAACTTTAGGGTCGCGTAGGGTTTCAAAGAATAATTCAAGGAAATTCACGTCTCTCTTAAGAGAGAAAATCATCAAAACTTCCTTGAAGTTTTCCTCATTCTCCTGTTGGAAATAGCTAGGGCGCTTGAATCCGAAAATTTTCATTTAATTCATTCATTGGAAATCTTAAAAAGAGAATTAAGAGCTTCTTCGTTCCTAAGAGGATCAAGGTCACTATAAAAGGATGGGAAAAACACAGAAGAATAAAGAAGGAATGAAGGAAAAGAGAATATGAAAATACGGAAGTTCCAAGAGTGCAAGTGCAGAGCGTATGAATGAACGGAGTCGAAAACAAACTACCCTACCATGATTCCATAAAAACACTCAGAACAATGAATGGATGATGGGAAGGAATTGAAGAAGGGTTAACTGTAACCCCCATCATCTTAGGAGGAACTCGTATATAGGAGGCAAGGCAAAGGCTCACCAGAACAACTGACTATCACCCTTCCTTCTACGCAAATTCTGAAAATCAGTCCCCGATAAAGGGGTTACAAACTCAGAGGAAGGCATAGGTTTTTGTAGATCAAGAAATGGAGAATTTTCCTCTGGATTAGTTACAATCCTATTTGGGTAATTTTGCACTGCTTTTTTTATAGATAGAAAATCGATTGCAGCAACATTGAGATGTTTGATATGTGAATAAATAAAATGCCAGTTGATTATCAAATTAATTGTTTTGGGTTTACAAATTGATACGTTGAATTTTGTGTTTGTGTCATTTTCTGTTAATATGCCAATTATGAGTGCCTTGTCTATACAAGGAACAAATGACCAATTCTGTTTTTATCCCAAGAACAACAATGCAAGAAAATATATAGACCTTATAAACTGAATCGGGATGAAGCCTTATTTAAAATCCAGCTTTAGATTGCAAAATTGGAAAAGGATAATGTCAAGGAACAAATGAATTGATAAAAGTGTGTAAATAAACAAGAATCGCATGTCTTGAAGAAACAATACACTCGTCAACAAAACTCATGAAACTTTTGAGAAGGAATTAGGAACATCTTTCTCGAAATTCATGATTAAGAGTTCACGGTCTTAGAACTTGTTAGATTATTGATTAAGGCTAAGTCTTAGGTAAAAAATGTTCTAACAAGAAGTGATAGAGGCCATCCTTGGCGCTTGAGCTTTTCCAAGCCTACTCCTCACATATGCTAAAGCATACCCTCTAGTTCCATGCTTTGAGCCAAACAGTTTTAATTCTTCTAAATGACAAGAATCAAAACCAATCCTCTTCCTTGCACAATCTACAACAAAGAGCCCAAATTATCCAGTTTCTAGCACATAAAGGTCTACTGTAAAGGAAGAAACAAGTTTGGGGGAAAATATTTCCAAATATTACAAGGTAGGAGGAGAAGAAATAACCTGAAAGATTAGTGGTTAAGAAGAAATCAAGGAAAAGGAATAAGTTTTGTCGTGTGGCCTATTTCCTTTGAACAATTAAGCTCGTAGGGGTGTTTTAACACCTAGTACCCTAATGCCAACTGGTATGGGAGTTGCAAGCCTAAGGAGACAAAACATTGCACTATTCCCATCCTTAGAAAAACAGAAGCAAAAGAGTTCTAGAACAAGGGAATTGGCTTAAATAAAGTGCAAGTGGAAATTAAAATGCCATAAAAAGATTTCAAAAAGATGAATTAGGCCAAGATTGAGGAGAATCAACAAGTACAAAGAAGGAAAAGGGTGAAAGCTGAAGGCAATTAGTTAAAAGAAAGAGTGGAAACTGGTAATCTTGTAAACTTAAATTTTCCCATTATCTACCCACTACCTAAGCCCAACATTACAAGCCCCGAAAGACCTCGTTGATTCAAGGTTGAATTTACCTACATTAGTGGAGATCAATATGAAAAACAGTTTCCATGGGACTTTGACCAGCTTTTCTAAGGAGACTTCTAGAAGATTAACTAAATTCAACATGAAGAGTGAAAAAGGATTGAAGACTCGCACACAATACGTAATGCTGACTTGTTGAATAAATCGTTTAAATACATTATTTCATCAAGGAATTTGTTATAGAAGTGGAAACCATTCCTTTTTCATAAATCGAAACTGAAATTTAAAATGATGTTGCTATCTCCTATTTCAAGTTAGAAGGTGAAATAAGAAAGACTATGGTGTGAATGAGAAAAATGTCCTTAAAAATTTAAGCTTAATTGTTTGAGGACAAACAATTCTTTCTTTTCTTTGCTTGGAGACAAGCAAAATTTTAAGTTTGGAGGAATTTGATGAGTCTAAAAACTCATTTGATTTTTAATCCATTTTTCTGAGTTTATTACAAGATAATTGTTGATTCATATACAGAAACCTCGTAATCTTTCAAATTTAATTTTGCGTAAAAATACAAAGATGTTTAAAATCCCAAAGAAAACTGAAGAATTCAAATTTCGAGAATAGAAAGGAGGTCACAACTAGAAAAGAAATTACGATAAGGAGCTCTTTTGTTCAAGATTTCCGTGTCATTGAACATCACCAAGACCAGCGAATGAGGTTGGCGTAATTAAGAAAACATGGTTGAGACGAAAGAAACTATTCAAGGCAGAAGCTGAGGTCGCAACGCCAATCTGAGGTCACGACGTTGATCCGTTGATGAAGCCATAGATGAGGTCTCTGCAAGAAAATTTGAAGTTGCAACCAGTTCTTAAATGAAGGACTCAAATTGAGGTTGTGACATCATCTCGAGGTCACGACATGGAACTGAATTGGGAGTCACAACAAAGAGATTTGAAGTTGCAACTATAAGAGATGGAGAATCAAAAATGAAGTCACAACTTAATATTGAGGTCACGATAGAAACCCAAGTCGAAGCAAGCCGGAACCAAAGTAGGGAAATCGAAGTTGCAACCATTTTGTTATTCAAGGACCTCAAGGGAGGTCGCGACCAATCACTGAGGTCGCGACCTAAAGAAACATTGAACATTACAAAGCCATGTTGCGACCTGATATTGAGGTCGTAACGTGAAACCTTGCCAACGAAGTCTTTACCAAGCAAAGGGGAGTTACAACCACTTAATCAGTCAAGAACCTAAAAGGAGGTCTCGACCAATCACTGAGGTCGCACTAATACACACCGGCATCAACATCCGTAGTCACAACAATTATGTTTAAAGTAACCGAGACAACTCGCAAACCGTAAAGGAGCAAACGTTGAGGTCGCGACGCCATTGAGAGGTCACGACCTTAAAGGCAAGGGCCATCGTGCGCTTGCGACTCAATTATTGAGGTCACGACATATTCGCTATCAGTGCCAAAGATCAAAAAGGAGGTCGCAACTAAAAAGAAAGTCACGCACTCGAGGTAGCAAGAGAAATAAATGTGGTCATAGCTTAAAACTCAAGTCGTGGATACGTACAAAGAAGGGAAAGGAAGTCCACTGTAACTAAAGTGGTGACAACTAAAAGGAGGTTGCAACCTAAAACTGAAGTCGTGACTCAGAATTGCAACAGAAGGGAACGACAACGAGGTTGCGACGTGAGATTAAGGTCGCGACATCAATTCTTGAGAATAACTGAGACAAAGAGGTCGCGACCACAATTGGAGGTCACACCACCAACTTCCAACGAAGATGCGAAGAAACTCGGGTCGCAACTAAAGAAACTTGGTCGAGAATCGAACTAGAACAAATAAAGAACTGGTGCTCCGCAACATCAACCCGAGGTCGCGACTCTGAGACGCTGATTTGGGCTTTCTTGAGAATTCCACTGAGTTTTTTTTGGGAATTCGCCCAATTTTTAACGCTATAACAGACAAAGATAGAATAGTAAAGGGGCTTCCGTCACTACCTAAAAGTGGGAAACGAAGAGGAACTCTGCATAGTTTAGAGAATTTTTCTTTTCTTTATTTTTATTTTCTTTCAGAATGATTGAGCTGAATTTTATTTTTATTTTCTTTCTTAAAATTATCATTAAAATTTAGCGAAATCTGCATAAATTTCGAATTCATTTCTTCGCTCTAATATGACATAAAGGATGTACGTGATCTAAGGCTCCATTTCTTTAATTGTAATGCAAGAATTGAACGCGCTTCCGCCGGATTTGATATACAATTAGTTACGCTTTTTCGTGAAAATCTGAGAAAATTATTCGGGGTTAAGATTTACTTACTCGTGTCGTTTTTTGAATCTATACTTCCCAATGGTAGTACCGAATACCGCTAAGGAGTGTATTCGCTTCTTATTTCCGTAGATACCTCTACGCGGACACAGAGATGGAGATTCCGAGAGCCGAGAGCCGAGCATCTACGGCGGGGTGCGACTACCATTGATGAACTCATGAGCACTCGAAAGTTCATTTTGATAAATCCCCATTCGCCTCATAATTGAAGTCGAGAGGAGTATTTAACAATATAAATAATCGTAGAGTTCACCTCAATCTAAAGGAAGCTCCCGACCTCCGTGTTAGCCGAGATCTAATCAAGGGAAGGAAGAACCAATAGATCCGAGGTCGAAAGCCACCAATTAAGTGGTAGAAATTTTTGCAAAAATTCCTGAAGGAAAGCAAAAAAGATCCTACTATCAAGAAATGGGTGTGAAGATCAGAAAGAAAAAATGCTCGATCTCGTAAGAAATAAAAATACGTAGCTAGTTTGATCTTGTTCGAGAAGCAAGGCTTCCAAAACTGGGGTTGAATATGGAGAAACTAATCAACATTTAGGCAATCTTGGACAAATCCAGATCCATCAAAAACAATAGGAAAATGTATTTTAATGTAGAAATTGACGATTTCATTGTATTTCGTTAATAGTTTTCGTTTCTCACAAGAAACTGATTCAATCCAGCAATTTAGTTACCACTTATTTTTGGTCGTTTACTTTTTGTTTTGTTTTAGCTCAACAGTTAGTCAATAGTCTAAGATCTTTCTTTTTCTAGATAAAACTTTCACTATGAGTTTTTAGTCCAAATAACATAGAATTTCAGTAGTTGGGGTAGTTGATCTCTAATTCTTGTCAATCTCTGTGGGAATGATAATTGGACTTACATCTCGTGATTTTACTACTTGTATGACTTCCAGACTTGCAAAGCTGTCATAGACTAGACCCATATTTTTAAAATCCTGAACATTAAGAAAGAATTATTTAATCAAGCAAATTTATCCAAAGTGACATACGTAAGAGAAATGTAAGGCTCGTAACTATGTGGAATTTGAGGGGGTTTTAGTCTTTATGGAAAAAGGCAACATTGGATCGTAGTTTCACAAGATATTCTCTTGAGATATATCCGCCATCTCGCTAATGAGATAGACAGACCCTCGCCGACCCTGACCAAATGCATAAATGTGCAAACCCTAATGCTACACTTGGAACCCAGGATATCTCTATTCCCCGATTGACCAAGTGTTGCTTTACCCATGTGTATGTGTCTTCTTTTCTCGATCTCAGACTCCTAATAATAGCATGCCAAAATTGGCCAAATAATAACATGTGATTAAATTAAGGAGTAAAGCAATCATACAAATTCATACCAATATTAAATAAACCATAATTAATACATTAATCCATAATGGTGAGACTAGGGTTGACAAAACCCTTGAAAGAAGAGCTAGTTCATGGTGATATTCATTACAGACTGAAAGATTTTTAACATAGAATAAATCAAGGAAAGAACTATAGAAGAAGTCGTCTTCACGATCTCTCGGAATCCGTATCCGTCAATCTTCCTCTGTTTGTACGTCCTTCTCTCTCTGTCTGCCTCTGAATGGCCCCCTCACCCTCGAAAATGCCTCCTTTTTATATCTCGGGACGTAGGCCCATC
The DNA here is from genome assembly GCA_016808115.1 of Tetrastigma voinierianum. Lineage (NCBI taxonomy): Eukaryota > Viridiplantae > Streptophyta > Magnoliopsida > Vitales > Vitaceae > Tetrastigma > Tetrastigma voinierianum. Next base: position 85,208 of record JAEQBH010005090.1, read on the forward strand.
ATTGGCCCAGAATTCCAGGTCATTTAATGCTCTCGATTCTAAAAAACAACCCTCACTACCCCGCGACGAAGAGATCCTACGCCGCGGCGTGGAGTGCTTCACCGCTACGCGGGTGCTTTGCTTTCCTTCTCATTTTCTTTTCTATTGCAGGTATTTCTTCTCATTATGTAGCTTCCTTTTTGCTTATTATATCACCATGTCCTGCAAAATATTATAATATGGGGGATTGTCGCAATATTAGTGAATATGAATGTGAATCATGCAATTAAGTTATAAAAACACATAGAATTCTTACAGAAACGCATGCATAATTCACACTGATCAGTGCTGCTGTCTTTTTCTTTTTCCGACCTATAGGTTGCAAATTAAACAATATTAGGAATTTGATCATGGACACCAATGCTATTGCAAAGAACAATGGCTTTCAGCAGCATGATACATGCGTTTGCGGATTTAGCATACTCATCCGCGCAACCGGTAAGACTTCCCTCCACTGGAAACGGAGGACTAAACTCTATATATCTAACTTAGATTATGGCGTCTCGAATGAGGATATCAAGGTAATTGAAATATCCGCTTGATTTATTTATTTTTCGATTGATAGCTTCTTTCAAGATTTAGTTTATTTCATATTATTTGAAATATTTAATATTCGATTAATCATTCTCTGAAATAATCGTAGTTTTGTCATGGTTCGATCTATTATACGCTCAGTACCCGCCTGTTCATGCATCCATAGAAGAGAAAACAATCATTCATGAGAAGGATCTAGGTGATGCTTTTTGAGGAAAAATGGTGACTGGCCGAAAATGAGTGTGCAAAATTAGCGGGAACATAAACTGCAGCGCAAGTATACACGAAAGCACATAGTGTAGTGGTTAGTCAAGTGTCGCTCTTTGAAGATAAGTGTTGACTCATCAGATGAATGATTCGACTAACATTTAGATCTAATCCTAAAGAGAATTACGACTAAATTACTAGAATTAACAAAAACTTAAAATCGGGTGTATTAAATTATATCGATGATGAGAAACCTAGGGTTTTATTGTCTCCTACCACATTTGATAGATGTCAATTTAATTAAGGACTTATCATGCTCATAAGGAGTTATGGCTAGTGTTCATCTTCCTACAAGATATTCTCTCTTAAGATATATTTGCCTATCTCGCCAGTGAGATGTATTACATCTCTCGCCAACCCTAATTCGAAATGCCTAAATGTGCAAACCCTAGTGCCACACTTGTAGTCTGGAATATCTCTATTCTTCGACTACCTAAGTGTTGCTTTAACCATGTCCCTAGAAGTAATCTTCTCTCAATCTCAAACTCCCAGCTTTAGCATGTCACGGTTGGCCAAACAATAACATGTAATTAAACTCAAAATTAAAGCAAACGTATGAACTCATATTAATATTCAAACAAGCCAAAATTGAAAATCAATCCATCAAACTGTGGTTAAGGTTGGCAAAACCCTAGAGAAAAGAATTAGTTCATCATATTATTCATTACAAATTGAAGAATTCGAATCATGAATTAGGTTGAAGGAAGAACTACAGAAAACTTCGTCTTTGAGATCTTTAACGAATCTGTCGATCTTGATCTCTCTCTCTTGTCTCTCTTTCTTCTTCTCAATCCAATCCCCCCTTTTGCTTTGAAAAATCTTCCCTTTTATACCTCGGGCGGGCCCGTCATAGCATAAAAGTGGGTTTTCAATTTCAGTTTTGGAAGGGGACCTCGCTTCTGTGTGAGAAGGTTGCCATTTGTTTGGCATTAGCCGAGCCCTTGAGCTTGATTTTGGTTTATGCGAAGAGGATCTTGCGAGTAGTCTTCGCCCGCTTGAGAAAGCAGTGCTCTTCTCTGCCTTTTATTATTATCGCCTGTTATGTTTTTGTGTTTAGCTTCCTTTTGATTCCAACATCGCCATATTCTGTCGAACAATAATATGAGGATTAGCGTGATATTAATGAAAGACTATAGATCATGCATTTTAATATAAAGAACACAGAAATTAACTAGTGCATGATTGTCCGATCCAACACCCCGAGCTTAACTTCGCGTGTCCCCCGAGCAGAATAGATACCAGGCACGCGGGAACGTGAAACTATATGGCGATGCCAGTTAACACACATGACAAGCGACAGAAGGAGTCCATATTAGCGAGTTCAAAAGATCGGGGACTCAGTTGGTGTTTAGCTTTCAAAGCACACCTTTGGGTGGTCTCGGTTGATCAGTAAATTGACCCCATTTTGGCAGTGCTCCATAATTTTCCCGAGGAGTCTAAAGTGCGGTTAAAAGTGTGATCTCAATGTATGGTTTATTGATGCCCTTAACTTAGATCAAACTCGCCTATTTGGACTAACCAACACGGAAGGATGACAGCGCAATTTATTCACTTGACTACTCCCCAGGAATAACTGCAAGACAAGTCAGGGAAGAGTACTAGTGCAGGGGTTTAGGTGAGGGTTCTTATAGCGGGGATCCATTGGTGACTCCACTAGTTAGTTAAGAGCCTTTGGGCATTCGGTTCTGAGACTTTGCCCGAACACTTTCGGCCCAGGCCTCGAGGTCTAGATTTGTGTAGATCATCCATCCTCTTGTCCCATGTAGCCAGGCGGTGAAGTCAATGGCTCCGACTAGTTGGCTCGAAACGTATAGGCATTGAAAATGTCAAGACTATGCCCGGAGTTCCGGTCGGATGATCACGCATTGTTATTATTATTCTTATTACTATTTTTTTTTTTTTTTTTGGGGGCTCAAAGGCGATCTTCTTTTTCTAAGGTGTCCCATCACTTAAGTGTTTACTTCCTAAGGTTCATAGGACTCTTATATGGTGAGTCCCGGAGTCAAAGCATACCCCGAAGATCATGTGTGTGTGTGTGTGCAGGATAGCCTACTTCGGGAATTGAGTTCTTAAGATCCCAAGGGTGGCGGACATGGTTGTCTCGACTTTACTGGCAGTCCCAAATTTTCAGCAAACTCGAAGTCCTACTTCATTGAGCATGGGTTGTTTTTTGCGATTACTACAACTCCCTTTTGTTGCCATCATGCTCAAAATTAAGGCGGGGATACTCAATACCAACTCTGGAGACTGTCATATTATAATATGTGCAATTTGCATACATGTTGGTGCATGGGAAACAACCTAACACACGCCTAAAAAAAATGGACCTAAGCATGCAAAAATAGCAAAGATAAAAAAAATGGACCTAACATGCAAAAATAGAAAAAATAACCCAAGGCAAATAAATCTAAGTCAAAATAACAGTCAAAATAAACTAGGTCCTTGTAGTCACACCCGTACGCACCCCTAAACCCAAAACATCTGATTATCAGTGGAAAGGGTGAAATCGTCCAAGAAAAATCACTGCGGTGGTGGCGGTGTGTGAAATGATAAAAGCTAGGCTAGCTGCTGAGCAATCTAGTCCTGGCTGGCATGGATGGCGGCCATCTCAACCCTGATGGAATCCATGTTCTAGCTCAGGGCAACCCAGTGCTCCTGCGACTCGTCCCAATAGGCGTCAAAGCGGGTAGTGAGGTCATGGATCAGTCAGCCCGGGGGCCGGGTCGAACTAGAGGGACCTCGGGGTCGCCGTCCAACTGGGTCGCTCGTTGGTTGTGGCCCAAAGGGACATCATCGTCGATCGTCGTTGGACTCGTCAAGGCTCGAACTTCACCACAGGCGTGGAATGGGCGGCGTATCACCTACTCCTCGGGCCTAACATCGAACTCCAGGCTTATCGGCGCCAGCAGTGATCAGGAGGTGGATCGGGGGGCGCGATCGGCCCAGTGAGTTAACTTTCAGCCGCTCAATGGCGAGTAATGTCAGCTGGAATCCCTTGGTCATGGCATGGAAGATCGATCTGTCTTTTCCATTGTACTGAGATGCAGTGAAGGTTTAATCTCAACACATAAAAAAATTATACCAAACCTTCACCACGAGCGTGAGCGCTATCATCAGAAATGTGGTGAACTCGCCCGTCGACGGATGGCACTGCCACACGCCCTGGCTCTGTGTGAGCTCCTGCATCATGCTCTCGAAGTCGGTGGCCACAAATAACGCCTGGTACTCCTCATTGTCGTCCTCTCACAGCTGATAGATCTAGTTGATGGCCCGGGCCCCGAAGTCAACCACCTACCGCGGACAACGGTGGGTACTTAACCGACGGATTGAATGGAACTCGTCTTGTTGAGAGGACACCAGGGTCGAGGGGAGGCATCGTGTCTGCCCATCCTCACAGTGCGGATGGTGAAGTTGAAGAATGCATTTGAGGTAGGAAAACCCCTCTCCGGAACGAAAGAACGGATGTAGAGCGACTCGTGGTAGAGCCGCTCTGCTCTCGGGAGATGAATCGGTGCGGATCGTCCAGAGGGGGATGTGCCGCCCATGATGTGGAGCTGAAGCGATGTTGTTTGGCTGGCACGGTCTTCTTAGGAGCCATAGTAGTCGTGGTCGGCTAGGAATCTACAAAAAAACACACACCAGACAAGAGCAGGAGACAAAGGGTCGCACAAAAAATGAGTGGAGGGAAAACAAATGGACAACCTCGGGTATTTATAGACCCTCGAAATACGAGTCACTTCATCGCGGCGAAGGATCCCTTCGCTGCGATGGCTGCGACGGTGAGCTACGCGGTCGGGAAGCGGGCTTAGCTCTGCGAACCAGCTCGCCGCTACGGATAAAAGTCACGAGATTATTTTATTGTGTATTATTTGCCCTTCGCGGTGTGACGGTTCTCCACAGTGGACGAGAAAAGTTTAAAGCTGTGTTTTGCCCTCTGCCTTCAAGACTCACCTAGCTATGAAAAATAAGCATAGGGAGAACGCCCAAAACAAAAATTTAACCCAAAGCAATCAAAAAGAATGGAAATACGCAAGTTTTAGGGAAAAAGAAAATCTCACGAAGCTTGGGTTGCCTCCCAAGAAGCTCTATGTTTAACGTTGGTAGCTCGACATTCCTGCAACGTACATGTTGTATTCTAGAGGAACTGGGAATGCTAACGCACCCTCGTAGTGCTCAAAATTGCTGCTCAGGGCGGTTGGATTATTTTGGCTACTATGCCCTTGATCTTCTAGGTAACTCGTTATGCTACACGAGACTTATCAGGAGTTTACTTACGCCTTCAAGGTCTCTTTAGGGTGGAGGGCTGAGGAGTATCTTTGTTAGGGTAGCCATTGGGAGCTTCATGGGCGAGAAAATACATGAAAGGTGATCTCGTCTCACAGAATCTCGAATTTAATTCTCCCTTCTACACATTAATCATTGCCACCGCGTTAAGCTAAAAATGGCACACCCGATTATAGTGTGTTCTTTATCTTTCCATATCGAACAATGAAATGCGGAAAGATGAACTTGTCCACTTTGGAGATGTCTTCTATCACCTTGGGAGTGTTTCAGTTACCTATACGCCAATTGGAGTGTATTTGTGTTTGAAGTGAGCTTCACCTAGTGTCGTTTGAATATAGATAGCGGCATGAGGTTAATACTTGCTCCCAGATCATATAAGGCCTTCTCAAAGATGGAATTTCCAATTGTGCATGATATGGTAAAACTGTCAAGGTCTTTAAGCTTTTGTGGCAGTTTTCATTGCAGGATGGCACTACACTCCTCAGTGAGGTTTACTATCTCAAAGTCTGACAGGCTTCTTTTCCTGGACAGTATTTCCTTCATGAATTTCACGTAAATGGGCATCTGCTCTAATGCATCGGCAAACGGAATGTTTATATGTAGTTTCATAAACACTTCCAGAAACTTGGTGAATTGCTTGTCTAATTTACTCTTCTTCACGCGTTGAGGGTACGAAATTGGGATAGTGGGTTCAGTCCTGTGTGGTCGACCCTCAGACTCTGTTTCTTTTTTACCCAACTTTTTCTGATTGGGTTGTTCCCCTACTACCTTGTCTAGGCTGGATTACTTCTTCTGTCTCTACCTCCCCTATCACTGGTGACTGCCCTGGTGGTGCTAGTTCTTTGCCACTCCATAATGTGACAGCCTTTACATGTTCATTACCTTCTTGCCTCAGTTCGCGAGTGCTCATTAATGCTCCCGCTACCTCTTCGTCCAACGGGCGGCCATTTGGCCCATTTGCACCTCTAAGTTTCTCAGTTGTGCTACCTGATTGTTCAATTGGGTGGTCTGGTTCTGCAAATTCACCTTAGTCTCATTCATAAAGGCAGTGTGCGAGGTGAGCATATGTGCAAGTTCTTGCACCAAGTCTACTTTCTTCTCAGTGGGTGGTTCATTCACTCGGGGTAGTGCCATGTTATTCTGAGTATTCCTCCATCAATAGTTTTGATTATTCTGACTATTTTGATTGCCTCCATCCCACACGATGCGCGTCTAACTCCTAGTCACGGTATACGTTTACGTGTGCATTGCCCAATATTGCCCTTCTTGTGGTTGATTCTCTTTTGATTCATATTGGACACCTTTCTTGTCATCTTATACTATTGACACTCCTTAGTACTATGTTGTCACAGTAGATTCACAAATTTCCACGGTTAATGCGAATAGAATTTACTATACCCTATTGCTTCTGCAGTTGTCTAGTTAACTGTGCGACATGGTTTACCGGAGTTCTTGAGAACCTCACAGTAATGCGCTCTGTGAGGTATCTTAGGTGTCTAATCTCGAGGCCATTGATTAGTATTAGTAGCTATATCCTCCAAGATCTCACTTAGGCAGTCTATGGTTTTCTTCATCAAGCACCTCCTATTTGAAGCATCGATAGATTATCTATTTGAGTCACTTAGACCATTGTAGAGCGTATGCATCAATTAGTTAATCTATAGTGTGGGCACCTCCTCGGTAGCTCTTGAAATCTCCCAAGCTTGGCTAGGTTCTCGCCTCAAATTATCTAAATGTATTAATTTCTTGCACAGATGGCTATTTTTCGAGGTGGGGAAAATTTTGGTTATAAATTTACGCTGATCATTCCATGAGGTGATGGGTTTGGAGTTAATTTGAGTCGGCTAGTGTTTGATTCGCTAAGTGACAATGGGAATAGTCGCAGTCTGAGAGCTTCTTCAGTTACCCCATTATACTTGACTATGTCACAGACTTCAATAAAGCTAGTCAAATGTGCATTCGGATTCTCACTAGGTAGTCCATGGAATTGTATATTGTGGAGCATTTGCAACGTTACTCGTTTCAGCTCAAAGTTGTTCGCTTGTATGGGTGGTCGACATATAGCTGACTGAACAACTGTAGGTAGCAAGGCAAACTCCTCAAGTAGCATATGCGGATTATCAGGCTATACGAAGGGTGTGGTGGCCTGATTTCTATAGTTTTGTCCATTTTGTTCCACCTGTGGTTCATCCCTATCATGAATCTGTCCTGCGTCTACTAGATGTTGCATGATTTCAGGCTGAGTTATGTGGGCTTCTCTACGTAATTGATGCAGTGTTCGTTCTAGTTCAAGATCGAATGGAAGCAGTTCCCTATGCCCTTGTCTTTGCATGCACTCTAAATACTTTCCTGAAATCATAGGATAAGAACGAAACCAAATCACAGCATAGATGCAGTAAAGGAAAACACATAAACCAGGAATAAAAGTAAAAAGAAATGATCAAGAAGTGAGAAGAACTAAAGAAAGTAAAATTGATCCAAAGTACTATCTATGCCACGATTATCAATATCATACCAAAATTCTCCTTAACACTTGATTGCCAAAAACTTGTGGCCGTGAGTGTCTGAGAGTGGTGAACGTGGCAGGTATTGCCTGAAGTATACGCGTCGAGTTAACATAGTGTAGTGGTTAGTCAAGTGTCGTTCCCTCGAAGAGAAGTGTGTTGACTACTAATTTAATGACTTCGACAATATTTGGATCTAATCCTAAAGAGAATTATGACTAAATTACTAGAATTAGGGTTCTACGAGTTCCCATTTTGGAAAGGGGACCTCGCTCATGACAGGTTGCTTCATTGCTGCGTGTGAGAGACCATCAAGAGTGCGATTTCTTGGTTCGTTCTTTGCCAAAGGGGTCTTCGCAGTAGAGAAGTGTTTATTTGGCGAAAAGTCTCTTCTTTGCGGTGAACCAGTAGCTCTTATGTTGTCCGCCTTTTTGTCATTTCTACTTCTGTTCTGTTTTTCTGTCTTTTAGCTGCCCTTTTGATTCCAACATTGCCATATTCTATCGAACAATATAATATGAGGGATTAGCGTGATATTAATGAAAAAGACTGTAAATCATGCATTTTAGCTATAAAGAACACCAAGAATTTAACTGAAATGCACGCATGATTCATCCCAATCAAATGGTTTCAAGAATTTACCACTATAGAATTTGGGTTCTCTATAGTTTTTTAAGTTGCAGAGGATAATTTTCTAGTAGGTTTGTTTCCTATTAACTTCGGATTTGTGTGGTGAGCAGTTCCTCGTTTTTGTAGTTCTGAAATTGGATGAGTATGGTTGCCTGTAATTATATTGTTTAGTGAATCAATTATACTAAAAGAAAGAAAGAAAAGCAATATGTTGTTGATTGCCATGATGATTAACATGATTGGCTTGATTTACTTGCATATCTCATAGAGGAATTTCATTCCATAAGATGCTCCTTCATTTAGAATTTGGGGGATTTTTGAATAGATCTCTCTTGATTAGTTAGCTGGTAATGAAATTGTCGTCATTTGCACTTATAAAAAATATATATATTGTTCTCATTTTCCATTACGTTAGTGTTCGTAGAAAGGATGAAATGGGTTGGAGAGAAGATTTGTATTCATGGTTAAAATTTAAATGTAATTGTCAGTCAACGTTGATTTTTTCTTAATGTTGTTTGTTTGAGGATTAAATGAAGTGACTCCTCCTTATTCACCTGAGTTGAATGAAGTTACTAAAAGAAAGAATAAGACTTTTAAAGGGATGATGAATTATCTACTTGTTAGTGCTTCTGTCACGCCCTCAACCCCCGCCTAAGAGAAAGAGGGGCGCGAGACCGAACTGGGACTCTTTACCTGCTTTATCAGACGTTGGTATGTCCACGTCTTATACGTATCAATATCTTAAATACAAATAAAACTACCACCACAGTGGTGTTTCTGATATCATATACATCTGATCCACGGGGTATTTGTATCTGAAGCCTTACATTGTTTACATGATCGGGTAGCGGAATTTCGTTGATAGCCTACTGTTGTCTTTGGTCCAGCCCAGGTGGCGAAGATCCTTTGTCTCTTCTTACATTTACCACACGGATTAAGCAGTACTAAGCTTTATTATTGGAAACTTATAGATGTCTATTATACTTCTGATTATAAGTAAGCGTATAACAATAATAGATATATCAGAATTTGCATCAACTCATATAAGGAACTGTCTGATTACTTATGCTTCTTAGGACTTATGCTTGGTGGGATCTCCCGCATGTGACTCATACTTGTATAGCAATTTATGCTTGATGCCATATCTAACAGTGGGTTGTAGAGACTTATTCTTATTCGAAGTACAGTAGGTACTACGGATCGAGCGATACACACTTGTTTACTTTCGTCTTCCTCATTGGATTGCATTATCACATATAACGCTATGGGATTCTGCCTGAATGATGATAATAAATGGTGAGACCTGACCATGATAAGTGCAGAAGATCTAAATGCGGTGTAGTCTGCGAGTAGCCTGGCCAGGAGTCTTAGGAAGCCTTCAGCCGAGTCTTGTGGCACTAATCGGAGATGTAGTGCTAAGCGAAGATGTGCACGTGCTTGAGTGTCGTCTCATTTAATACTTGGTCTTGGAGGCATTCCTACGATTATATGTGTTCGCCAGCTTCTATCTTATTATAAAGAGCATGAACTTTGCCCCGAATCGGTCGCAATGGCGATCTGTGTTTATTTTCACTTAATTTCTTCCTTATCTATGCTCCTGGTATGCGAAGTATAGCTTAACTATACAAAAATACCAAAAATCGGGATCGGTACCAAACCGGTTCTGGAGAGTGGTACCGGTACCACTTTGGATGGTATCGGTACCAGTTTGCCACTACATAAGTGAGTCGTTGCCACCATGACGATCTGGGTACGAGGTGTGATTACGCTTGATGGCGAAATTCACCCTTCACCTTTCTTCCATAATTTCTCTTCTATTTTCCATCCTTCATAAAAAATTAACATATGGAATCCCTCGAACAACTCCTGAGAGCACTTTTAATTAGCTAAAGAATTCAAGATTCATGCAAAGTTCACCAAACTACAAAACCATATGTATACAATTATGAAGGATTCCATATCTAATTGATATCTAGCGAGTTTTCAACCCGGCTTCCCTTAAATCTAGAGGTAGGATGTATTCTAACAGACCTAGAGGAACGAAACTAATCTCGAAAACCTAGCAGAAATCCATTACCCAGTAGTTTTGTCTTTAGATTCCATACGAGGACTTTAAATTTCATACATTTATACCGAATTTCATACTAATAGTCATAGTTCCATACAAAAATCCAAAGATCCATACCTTTACTTTGCTCCTCCTTCTTCCTCTTCTTCTTTATTCTTGGCACCACCCTCTTTCCTCTTCCTTAAGTATGCTCTCTTTGTTGGAATAAAAAATTAGTTATTTTTATCTCCTCTCCCACTATAGTTAATTTTTCTCTTATTTGCATTTTAGTCCTCCCTCATTCCATTAATTGCACTATGCTTTATTTTATTTCCACTTTGGCCTCTAATTTTATCAACTCATGACTTTTATGCCCCTTTTTGACAAATTACAATTTTGTCACTTAAATCTTAATACAATTTAAGGTTTCCAATTTCCGTTTTGCGTTTAATTTCTGAAAATTCAATTTATCACCTACAAATACCCTAAACATGTTTGAAAACAAGCTAGGGTATATTTCGGAGTCTGAACGACACCTAATAATCTGTGGGGTGAAGCCATATTGTCTGCATGTCATCTACAAAATAGAATTTCATATAAGAAAACTAGTAAGACCCCTATGAATTATAGAAGGTGCTTTATAGATTTGTGTTTGGGATTTTTGATAAATATATGGATTATTAAAATATTTTAAAACTTATAGATCAAAAATAATTCCACATTTATGGTAGTCGTTGGCATGTCAGGAATGAGGTCGAAAAAATATATTAATTTAAAAAAAATATCTTATCTAACCCTATTTTATTTCTATCATTCTCAACCTATTTCGCTTTCCCCTTTCTCTCATCCTCACCCTACTCTTCTTACATAGCCCTAATCAAATTCTCTCATCCTTAGTGTACTCTTACCTAGCCTTGATAATTTATGAATAGAATTTTCGACTTTATATTTTGTGAAGATTCTCTTCAATAAGGATATTATTTTGAACAAGTGGATCTCTCTCATTTTCTGTTTTTCTCCGTTTTTTTATCTCCCTTCGGCTTGTTTTCAGTTTTGTTGATAGAAATTTAATTTTTTTCACCTACATTTTGATAACGTTTGTTTTTGGTTTTTAGTGGCATTGTATCCGTTCCGTGAAGGGATTCCATTGATGATAGTTGCCACTAGCGAATTTTACTGGAGAAGAGCTTGTTACTACCTTGAGAAAGGTAATTTCATTCTGCAATTTTTGTTGTTGTTCAGCATTTTTTGCTATTGTTTGAAGATATTTGATTCATATTCTTCCGGAAAAGCACTTGGTAGTTGTCATTCTTAAAAAGCAGCTATTTTCTAGATTCATATTCTTCTTTAGTTTTAGTGTCCTAGGATGTCACGTGATTCAGTAATGCAAAATAGCATAAATTTAAAGTTATGTTTACAGAAAAATTAAGATCTATAAAACTAATAATAAATTTTGCAATGCAATCTAAGCATATGTGGAACAAAGCCTTGATGTTTAATATCCATGTCAGAGTGAGGTACAAAACACAAAGAGTATGGAAAAAGTATTGATTCTAACCTGTGTGGACACCTTTTTCAACATTAGCTTAATAATCCAACAAAGAACATATATAATTGAATTGTTAGGATGGCCCCAAGAACATTCCACACTTTTCATAGCCATCTTCATTTTTACCAAGCAAAGAGCATAATAAAAATTAAGGAAACTTTTTCTTAGTGTCGCGCGGTAATCTAATGCACCATCCCAGATCTTTGTGTAGACACACAAAAGGAAATTAACCTGAGGTAAACCCCAAAAGAATGTTCAAAATAAATAATCCTTCACTTCATCCCATAGGGTATGGAAGGTCTGATTTTTGGATGTCCCTTTCCACTTAATATATAGAAAGCCTTTTTGGATAAAGGCCAGGGCATCCATCAAGATGGCAGATTCATTCAGCTATTGGGCTCATGACCCGCATCAAATCAATATTGGGAAAGCATAGGATGGTTTTGTAAGATCATAACGCTGAATGTTGGAAGAGGAAATTTGAGAATAGCTCAAATTTAACCGTTAATCAGCAATAGCATCGGCATTAACGCACCAAGCTTGGGGTCCTGTTAACTGCGAGAATACCTTGTGAACCACCAAGATGACAGTACATCAGTGCGTTGTAGGCAAGGAAAAAACAATTTTTCGAAAAATGGCAAAATAGTAATTCTTAGTAATATCTGAGATAAAGCAGATTTTTCTAGATCTGGATGATGACGGACCTAACATTTGAATTTGTCACCATGAATCTGTATTAGTGATTTCATTGAATTTCGGATGGTGGTGTTTCGGGTGTCGGGTGTCGGGTGACCTGTGGGGGTGGTGCCACATGGCATCACGGGGAGGTTGCACCACATGGCACCATGGGAGAAGGACACATGACCGAAAGCAGTGTGGTGTGGAAGATTGCTGTTTGCAGTATGTAAATGTAATGATGTGTCATGGACATTAATTTATAGCCAATGAGAAGAAGAAGGAAGGAAGGTGAAATGGGTTTCCTCTCAGCAGGATAAAATAATATTAAAGAGGCAGAAAAAATTGGGTGGAATGAAAGTAAAGGAAAGAAAAATAAAAGAAAGAAAGAGAAAAAGAAAGAAAAGAAAAAACGATGAGGAAAAAAAACCAAAGTGGGAAAAAATCGGCGTTAGGGAATTTGAAAATCGTTTGTGGGGAGAGAAAAGGAAAGGAGAGGAAGAAGATTTTCAGGTGTTCAGTCGAAGCTCGATAGTCAGAGAGCCAAAGTTGTTCCCACCATGACGAAAGCTCTGGCGTTAGTGCGAAATCTGAGATTTTTCGTCGAAACTCGAAGATAGGTAAGGGTTTTCACCTACCTTTGGTACACTTTCTTTAAGGCGAAGTAAATGGCGGGTGTGGTTCATTAAACAGAGGCGAGATTTTTGGACGTTGGGACTATTTTTCGGACAATCCCGGAATTTTGGGTTTTGAAGGTCTGATTATCACGGGCGATTTTGGTTAGGAATGGCTAGAAATCTGAGATTTTATTTGTGAGTCTTTTCAAACGGTCCAAGTCGTAGGACTGCTTAATGGTTGAATTTATAGTCGTTAATGACAGTCTTGAAAGTTGACAAATAAATAAATAAATAAAATGGAACAAAAGCTGAAATTTCGACTAAGTCCAGTTATTTCAAAGTAGAAGTGGCGTAGGGAATGAAGCTAGTTCGTGTGGATTGTTTTTTGTGTTGTGTTGGAATTAAATAACATGTTGAATGTGTTGTAAATATGTTGATATATGTGTTATATATATATATATTAGTATGAATGGATGTAAATTATATGTTTTCAATATAATTATCCATGGTATAGCATGAAATGCGACTTATAAATTGTTCATGTAGTGTTCATTGTACATGTAACGAGATACATGCGATGGCATTTTGCATTGCATATGCGGGGATACATTGGTGGTGTGTGCATGGTTATAGTCATTCATCATTCTTGGTGAATGGGTGGTGGCATTTCGGTAATGGGATAACGTCGAATGAATTCTCTAGTTGCATGGCGTAGAAAAATATGTGTGTTGGGCATAGCAGAAGGGATAGATACCTTGGGTGAAAAACCCGTATTCTTGGTTAAACATGTCGTCAATGATGAAAGTTCGAAAGTGTAGAAAGTGGCGTCGCGGTGAAGCCACGAAGTCGTGGCGCGTCGCGCGCGGGTTTGATTAAATCAAATGGACATTTGAGGTATATCCGTCGGTTTTTGTTTTATAAAACAAAAAGATTTTGGAAAGGCCGTTGGGTGAAACACCCGATAATGAATTTCATTTGGCATATGCATGTGTGAGGAAGTTGGTGAGGACTCAGGACATGGGCTTGATGAGTCACATCTCATTCATAGCATGTAGAATCTCAGATATAGAATTGCATGTTTTACTTGGAATGTGTATATTATTGTGTGAACACAGCATTACATGTGCACTTAGGTGGGGAGTAACCCTTGTAGGAGTTTACTCTACTGGGTTTTGCTCACCCTGTTGTGGGATGCCCTTCGGGTTAATGTAGACCAATTGACCCTCATCGGGGATCATGATATGAGGAAACCAGTGGTGACTTGATTATATTTTGTATTTGCTCGCACACTTATGACATGTATATATTATTTTTTGTATAAAGAGTTGCGATCAAGCTTCGTATAGGCGTTTGTGAGATAGTCTAGTGTATTTTATATGGAAATGATTACCTATGATCGGAAGGGTATGCAGGTTAAGATATGTTTGCTCAGGTTACAATCCTAAGAAATGGGATGCAGTGATGTGACATTGAGTTACTCGGTGTTCACAAGGTATTTCGTAGGTTGACCGGATTATGACAGGACCCAAAGTTTGGCGTCACAACTTTGCCTTGCAGCCAAAGCTTAGGTATACGATTACCTAGGGCGATGGGCATCGTCACATCTAATACCGGCGATCACGGCTTGGTATTCGACTAGGTAAATGGTGCGAGGGCCTTCCGGTGTGGTATCCGCGGTATGGTGCGATGCTGGTTCGTCTGTAGCTGTTATCAGTATCTGGTATGAGCCACCTGGGACTATTGGGCGTGGTTTAAATCGGCCATAGGGTGCATTATATGTTTTGTGTTCCTAACATACTCAATGTTTGTAATGTTGAAATTGTGTGAAATATATGCATGACAAGATGTATATAGTAAGGATGAACACCAGGTTAAGAGACATAACCTTGGGGTTCGGAAAATAAATGAACATGATAATTAGGAATTGATACTTTATTAGTGTTTGGCTATGCACCTTCTTGAAATAAGAAAATAAATCTCAATTTTTCTATTTGACATGTGGGTAATAAAGTCAAGGAAGGGGCGTGAGGTTAGGCATATCGAGAAAAATATTATGCCGTGGAGATCACCTGGTACCTGAATCACATTTAATGTAACATTCAGTTGAGGTGAATCTAGTATGATGGATTGGTCGAAGCCTCGAGACATCAAAGCAATATGGGAGAGTTCCATATGAGCTCTTCATGGGCAAATATTTTACGGCTACTACTAAACATGCGAGGCCAGAGTTCTAGAGTTAAAATGAGGCAGATGACGGTGTTAAAATCATTGATAAGTTCACTAGGGGATTAACTGTTTTTGCTAATGACTATGTGGCCAGAGCATGGTTGGGGTGAGAAAGATGAGATCAGTGAGTTGTAAAAATCCAAAAGCAGGTCGTGGGTTTCTCTTACAGGGTCTGGGCTCTATGGTCGGGACAATATGGAAATAGAGAGAGATTAGTGTTATAGATAGCATTAGGGATCGTTACTAGTGGGAAGATGAAGGAGAGCCAGCCTTCTTCTATCACGGGGAAGAAGTAGAGGACTTCTATACAGCAATTTCGGGCGGGTGGCCTGCCGTGGAGCTAAGGGGCGGTCGGGGCTGCTAGCGGATGAATGATGACATGTGTACTACCATCGACTGGGACATGTGGGTTGCCCTCGGAGGCGGGATCCAAGGTTGAGCTATCTCCCTAGGAACTAAGTTGAGTGTGGATTTGATATGTCGAGGTTGTGAGTTAGAGATATTCGGGATTCTACTCATTGTGGACCTATGGGTCATAGACATGTCGGAGTTTGATGTCATTCTTAGGATGGTGGTTGTTTGCCGGTCTCATCATTGTTTGTGATCGTGGGAGGATTCTTGCACACCGGGGCGGGATTTGTGTTATGTTTAAGGGGGTTAAGCACGATGCTTTACTCTAGACTATATCTGACTCAAGGGTGCGCCAGGCAGTTATTAGTGGTTGAATGGCAGCCACCTTGGAGGTGGTGAGACGCAGTTTGGGTCTACCTCGGGTGGTTTTATAGTGCGAATCATGCTTTCAGAGGATGAACCTCTGAGTTACCTCCATGAGATGTAGACTTTATCATTGGGTTACATACATTATTATTGTTTGACTCTCGTAGGATGACATGTTGAGTTACGAGGCTTCGAGAGTCAATTGCAAGAGTGGACGGGGTTTTATTAGGCGGGCACTGCCTTGAGACTCTCTGAATTCTGTTTCTTTGAAAAATGACAGATTACTTTAGTATGCATTATTTATCGTGATTTGAGCAGTTGATAAGAATCAATGGTTGATGCCAAGATTGTTGGTTGTTCGATGTTGTTTGATTTGTTTGATTAGCTGGGATCACATTTACAGGGGCATAGGTTTATAGGCGGTAGACCTTCGCAGGTTATCATCAATTGAGGATTAGGGAAGCGAGATATCCTGAGGCAGGCATTTAGGACTCGCTATGGGCATTTGAGTTCACAATGCCATTGGCTATGAATGCTCGCGACATTCATGGATATCATCGTAAGGTGCGAACCATGAGGTGATTGGTAGTAGTGCATGGGCGACATTATGATCTACTCCCGATCTGAGGCTGGCTGAGGATCGCGGATTGTTCTCAGACCCTCGAAGAACATCGGTTGTACGCGAAGTGTAGTAAGTGGGTTTGGCTTGCGGGGTGGATTCTTGGGACATGTAGGTTCAGCTTCTAATGTATCGATGGACGGGAGGGTTGAGGTGGTTATGAGTTGGGAGGCGTGGGTCTGAATGCATGATTTCCTAGTGGTAGGTTATTATAGGATTCGTGGGAGCTTTATCTTGGGTTGAGCACTGTGGCGAGTTGACCGGGAAGAGGTCGGTCGGAGTGGAATGACCTATGTGAGAAGGCATTCGGGAATTGAAAGGAACTCTGACTCCTATTACGATAGTCACGGAAATGGGGCCAGTGTAGTGTATTATGATGATGCCTCGAAGGGGCGGTTGGGATGCGTTTTGATATAGTCACAGGAGGGTGTGGCTTACATGGGTCTTGGCAATTAAAGAATCATGAGGCGGGTGCAAGCATGACATGGAGTTGGTGTATAGTCTTGCATGAGGTTTGGGCGCCACCCTTACCTATATATGAATTGGCTGTTCGAGGTGTTGAGACCACAAAGTGGAAATATATCTTTCTGGTGGGACCTGACGTGAGGCAAATAAATGGATGGAGTATCGGCATATTATGACTTCACTTTGCATTACCATCCTGGCGGGGTGATAACGGTGGTTGATACCTTCGGTCGAGGAAGTCAGGAGTATTGGCTGAGTGTAGCTTCGGGGTGGCGGATGCTTGAGGTTGTATGGCGAGTTTGAATGCAATCTGAAGTCAAGCTCAGCGGGATGTCTTGGGGGTGGCGGTCGCGCCTTCCTAGCGGCCAGTGAAGTTAAGTCCACAGAGCGAGGCGTAGAGATAGTGTTCGTGGGGATGGGATTTACTTGATTCACGGGTGTGAAGGTTCGGTATTGATTAGATGGGAGCAGTTTGTGGTTCTCGATTGATGAATCGAGAGAAAAGATGCTCGGGGAGTTCGGTGCTCTGGGTGCGGTGCATCCGGGCGCGAAGATGTACCATGATCTTGTCACCCGATGTGCGGGCGGGATGAAGAGACACGTTGGGGACTTTGTTATGATGTCTCACGTAATGATAGGTAAGGTTGGCGCCAAAGGCAGCAGGCTATACAGCCGTGGGGGTAGTATAGTGGAAATGGGAACATATCATGATGGATTTTGTGACTCACTTGCCACGGACATCGTAGAAGTATGATGCTGTGTGGGTGATAATGGACTGGCTCACTAGGTTGGCTCATTTTCTGGCCATGCGGATGACCTTCACACTAAAGGAATTCTAAAATTATACACATTGAAGGTGTCTGCATTACATGGGTGTGGAGTCTCTGCTCATTATCGGAGAGATCCTAGGTTTCTGACTACTTTTGGAAGAGTTTGACAATGGGAACTTTGATGATGAGCCTTGCTTTTCATCTGAGATAGATGGCGATCAGAAAAAGAACTATCGAGGTTTGGAAGACATGCTCTGAGCATCGTCTGATATAAAGGGTAGAAGACACTTGCCCTTCATTAGAGTTTGTAACAGGTTATCATCGAGCACTCACTGGCTTGTCACTTGTGGGGCTGTATGGGGCCATCGATCTGGTTGTTGGACGGAGGAGGTGGGAGAGATCACACACACTAGTGGGATTTGGATGAGACACCTCGAGAAGGTGGATTTGTCTGACTTGTTCTCACGGCTCGGGTAGGCGAAAGAGTGGCAATGAGCGACGACCTCCCAAAGTTGGAACCGGGTGATCTGCGCGTTCTTGAAGGTGATGCCTAGAAAGTGGTCGGGTTCCAGGTGACGAGAAGCTAAGCGGCGGGGTATATTTCGCCCTTGAGAGATGCACCGAGGGGATGGAGCCTGGGTGCATATTTGTTGGGTGCTACCCATAGCGTTTATCAAGTGTCAGAACATTCCGTGTCCATTACTCAGAAGTATACTTTCCATATCCAGCTCATATGGTGGATTAGTGGTAGTTGTTGATCGCGCCGGATGGGTTACCGGGGGATGAAATGCGTATTATGGATAACCGAAGCGAGGTTTTGCGACCAGCGGCGTAAATTTGGTAAAGGTGTTTATGGCGGCACAGTGGAGGAAAGCGGCCATAAGCGAGGACACGATCGAGTGCCACTATCTTTCCCTCCCGAGGTGGTCACGTTGTTGGCAATTTCGAAGTGTGTGATTTCATATGCATGTGATTGTATGTATATGTGTGTAAATTTCGGGACCGAAATTTTTAGGGAGAATATACAAGCTGGAAAAATTCAATTTTAGAAAATGCTCAACCGATGGTCATGCAGCGATAGTACAAATTGGAAATTTCTGTTTTCTAGATCTCGGATGATGGAAAGCGAACCTCCTTTGTTGAATTATGAAATCTAGTTGCCGGTGTTAAGATTTTGTTAGATTAGGATGGTCGAGTACCATATTTTTATGAGGTATCGGATTGTCGGAGTGACATATGGGGTGAGTCATGCCTTGGCATGACTAGGGTGTAGCAGGCCTTAATGGGCAGGACACACGGCGTGGCCCATGGTGTAGAGGTGACACCTAAGCATGTGTCCATGTGACGCGCGTGCATGATGCATGGACCGTGAAGACACGTGGCCGCGAGAGAGAAGGAAGAAAGGTGAAGAGAGTTTCATAAGCGGGATAAGACCCAGCGAAATAAGAAAACAAAAAATAATCTGAATGAGTAACAAAAAAAATGAGGAAAAATAAAAATTAAATGAAAGAAAAGAGAAAAGAAAGAAAAAGAAAAGAGAATACGGAAAAAAAACCAAAGTGGGAAAAAAATCAAGTCGTGGGGGAGAGAAAAATGAAAAGGGAGAGAGAGGAAGAAGATTTTCCTGCGGTGTTGAAGCGTTGATTTCGATGGTTCGAGGCCCAAAAGTTGGTGCGCGAAAACTGCAGCGTAGATAGAAATCAGAATTTACCGTCGAAGAACAAGAGGTGAGGTTTTCTCCTACACTAGTTCCTCTTTATTTAAGAGCCATAAATAGCCATGGTTGAGCAGAGTACAGAAATTTGAATACCCGGACGAGTCAGGCTATTTGGGTTTTGGCTTCAGGATCAGCCGGTTAAATCTGAGATTTTATTTGTGATTGAGCCCGAACAGTTTTGGTAAGTTTGGGGCCCGCGGGTCAGTGCCAGAGATACTATTTGGAATTCTATTCAAGATAGGTTTAGTGCTTTTGCGTACTAATCATGTAATTAAAAGCCGATTGACGTGTGCATATCCACTTAAATCTCTGCCCGATTTTCGTTTAGTTTGTTTTGGTAATTTTGCGGGTTTGCGGGCCTCAGTCATAATTTCAAACCCAGTGTCGTATTGGTCTTGAATGTTGAGAATTCTCGGTGATTTCATCAAGCGAGAAATGAAGAAATGTCAAATTGGAATTGATGAAATGGAGGTGAAGTGGATGCGAGAAAGCGTCTGAAGGCAAAGGCAGGGTTGTAGCATTTTCGCTATGCATTGCGAAAATTCCATAGGATTTGAAAATTTTGCAACCATAGTGAAAATTTACTTGTGCGAAAATTCGTTATGCGCGAGTTTTTCGCTAAGCTACTTGGTGGCTATCATGGCGAAAATTCTCTATCATAGCGAAAATTCATTTATCATAGCGAGATTCTGTGCATGGCGAAAATTTGGTCACTGCCTTGTATTTTCGCTATGATAGCGAAATTTCGCTATCATAGCGAAATTTTCGCTATGATAGTGAAATTCACTACATAGCGAAAATCCTCCCCCTGTGTTTTGGTTCCAAACGACCTCGTTTTGTATAATTCCCATTTTGTCCCTATTGTAATCATGTATTTTAGGTTTTTTTGGTATTTCACACATTTTGGTTGGCTATATAAGCCACCTTATAGATTTTGTAACCCTAACTTTATTCATTCGAGCTTTCGACCGCGACTTTTATTTTAGGTCCTGATTTGCTCTCTCTTCTCTCTGTTTCTCTCATTTTCTTGAGCGCAGAGCCACACCCCTTGAGGATGACAACTCAGAGGATGCTTGAAGCTAAACCTCAAAGCCTTGAAGGAGGGTTGCTAGCTTGGTTATTAGTGGTTTGGCAGTGTCCTCATGTTTTAAATGGAGCAATAGTCTTTGCATTGTGGTTTCAAACTTTCAAACTAGGGTTTAATACTATTTGTGTCTTTCTCTACATTAAATACTTGTCATGCTTTAGGGTTCAGTGCAATTCTTAATGTTGATTCACACTAACATTCTTTAGATATCATTCTGAGCCATTGAAAGGAGTTCAATGCTGGACATAGCTTCTTTGGAACATTAAATGCTCCGATGTTGTTTTTAACTCAAATAGGTGTTTTAAGGGTTAGTTTTAAAGCTAAACAAAGATGAAGGTTTGGCCGTGACTATATATCTGTTTGCTCATAGGAAATGACCAGGACATATATCAACCTAATTTACCCAGAGCTAGTGACCAATTTTGAGGTCACCATTTCGCCTCATTTAGCTATTCCCGGTTCTTGGTAACACAGCTCCCTTTTCAATGCAAAATCAGAAAATCAAATAAATCCTCACCATTTTGAATCATGATACAAATCATTTGGGATGGCCATCTGTGTTCGACCAGGCAAATTATCTGCGCCGGTAGCTTGACTACGATGGAAGAACGGATATAAATTTTGTTGATTGGATCACCTATTGTACGAATCAAATCAAATAGTTAAGGATGGTGCCAAACTATATGAATGATAAGTTGATATGTTAATCCATTACAGTGTTGATGATATACAACTCTTTGAATTTGTTTGTAATAATTACAAGTTTTTCTTTGCGCGATTCTTGCCTTTGTTTATTTTACAATGGTTTTGTTTGTTGCTGTTGATCTTTGGCAAAGCCTCTTTGTTGTTCTTTGTTTTATCTCATTTTGTGTTTACAGTGTTTATGTATAGCAGGATAGAAAGGATAATGGGTAGATTAAAAGAGTGGAGTGCACGATTGAGCAAGGGTGGCGTAAGTAGTGTGCCTGTGTTGTCAGTCCTTTAGAACTGTGAAGTTAACAAGCAGCCCTGGCAGATCCAGCCAGTGGTCGATGAGGACCGTACACCTCTAGAGTTAGTACTCCTTCACACACGTGTACCTCATATGCCAGAAGATGTAGCAGTGAGACCCTACTGAGTGCTTACAGCACCCACGTTTCATGGTGGAGAATGAAATCATATTCTGCATCTGGGATTTTGAGTGTGCATAACTTTTGAGGTACTCTTAGGCCTGTCGATTGTTGAAGTTGAAGGCATTAGCGTTAACCCTGAGAATGGCTTGAGAATGTAAACAAATTCTGGGGCGAAGCAGTTAAGTGGATCTTGGTAGATTTTGAAATTCTTGATGCAAGCCCAGACGACGGTTTGAAGAGGCGAATCTACCTTACTCGGCTATGTGATAGAAATTTTATCGGTGTTGGGAGGAGTTCATGGGATATCTTTGTCACACCATGGTTTTTGATACATGGATGCTAGTGAATCATTTTTAACCGAGTGGTATGTCCCCTGCCAGTGATATTCTTTAGAAACCATGTGTAGGAGGTGATTTTAAGGCAAAATCCGGATGAAGCCATGGACTTCTTGAATTATGTGGTGAAACTTCCAAGGCTTGGGATGGAAGTAGAGTCAGGAAGTGAAAGAATGGCCAGTCAGTACAAAGGGAGGCATTTATGCACTTCAGAAGATATGGAGATGGCAAAGATATCAACCTTAGCTGAGGAAGGTGGAAGTAGAAGGAAAAGCACATGAGGTGCAGTCTTGGCGAAAATCCACGCATTCAACTCGGCCATCAATTACCAATCCCTTGTAACCACGGGAAGAGACAACGTGAATGCTCATCGAGATTTGATCGTCCGAGCATGCGATATAGGTGGTCGATCGACCACGAAACTACGTGCATATGAAGTGACCACGTATAGTTCAGTTGGAAGAATGCTTTGATCTCTTGGAGCTGATATCATTATGTGCCTCCTGGTGCCAAACAACGGTTGGTTCTAAATCTCGTGAGCCAGTCTGCCATCATATTCCCCTGTTGAGCAGTATATTAAATTTGAGCAAGGTGGTAGGCAATTTTGTGGAGGAAGCGAGGGAATCAATGTACGATTGGCACCGAAAAGAATAGATGCGTGGAAAGCACCTGAACGAGAGAGAATAGATGGGCGAAGCAACCTTAATCGGAGAAGATTGATAACCTACGATTACTCCGTCACGGGATGCAACAATTTCGAGTACGGGAGAAAGATTCCACTTTGAGGCGCCAAATCGAAAGAAATTACATGAAATAGAGTCTTCCGACCTTCCCGGATGGATGAAGTGAGAGCGATCATTACTCACAGGAGTGGAAGAATTGGCGACAGTTGCCATATTTCTTGAAGAGAAAGAGAGGAAGGCGAACTGAGAGGATAATAATGGGTGAAGATTCGGTGAAGAAAGCATTATTTACTCATTTCTCAAACACTGAAGCAGAAAAATCTGACCAAGCTGAAATTTGGGAGAAATATTCCACTACTTTAAATGATTAAGCAGGTCCCAGCTTGCTTCTAAAGTTCTTAAAAGGACTACGTGCACAGTCAAGAAAGGGTTAGGCATTGAAAAGCATTCCTAACCGAGCAAGTCGGTGCCATCATTCAGAGCAAGACCCAGTGAAATACGGATCCAGGATCCCCCACAATATCGGTCAACATTGGAGGGACTTGCATAAACAAAGCACTGTTGGACTTGGGGGCCAGTGTAAACCTACTGCCATATTCAGTGTATAAGTAGTTGGGTTTAGGAGAGCTTAAGCCTACCAACATCACTCTGTCATTGGCTGATCGATCGGTGAAAATTCCTAAGGGAATAGTTGAGGATGTGTTGGTAAAGGTGGACAAATTCTACTACCCAGTGGACTTTGTAGTGCTTGATACCGAACCAATAGCAAAAGTAGGCCCAATCATGTGCCAATTATCTGGGAAGACCATTTTTGCCGCGCAATGCAGAGTGTCAGTGCTAGAGATGGAGTCATACGGCTCACATTTGGCATGACATTGGAGCTCAATATTTTTCACTTGAGTAACAAGCCTGTGAGAAGCTAGCAGAAGATGACAAGCAAGGATTTGATGAAGTCTGCTCAATTGGTCAAAATCTTAGACCAAAGCCCCCAAATTGCAAGCGGGGTGGTAAACCAAGGTGAAGCGAGTTGATTGGGAATTGGTTGCATCGATCACCTGCCAGAGCCAATGGTCGGCCCGACATACCCGGTGAGAAGAATTTCAACAAGGAAGGAACCAAGCATGGCGCGACGCAGGGCCCGCTGCGGGGGTCAAAAAGGAACTCCTCCTCCCTTGACCCCCATAGCATATAATCAGTGAAATTGGGCTGAACGGTCTTCATAGAGGCCAAAGCTGCAGCTGAAATATTTTGGTTCTGAGGTGTTGACAATTTGTTCGGTTGTTTTATTTTTAGTAATTTTCTTTACCTTAATTTTGGCTAAATATAAAAATTGCAATTTTTAGTAAGTTTATTTTAATTTTTTTATTTTATTTTTATTTTTAGGTTTAATTTGAAATATTTATTTTTGATGTTTGTATTTATTTTATTTTAATTTACCTAACTCAAATTTTTGTTGATTTTGCCGAGATGTGACGGTGCGGCGAAATTTCGCAGCAATGGCGTGGCCTTTAGGCTACCCACGGACCCTTCGGCTACCCAAAAGCGACTCTATAAAAAATGGGGGGTGGGGGGCCTCATTTTCCATTCACATTACCGAGGCCCTCCTGCACACAGAGCCTCCGGGTGCCACCGCATCACACCTAAGCCCCGGCGTGAGCCGCCCGGTCAGTCATTTGCTCCGGGTTGCCCTGCTCTCCATCCTTGCAGAAGTGATCTGCCGGTGCGCGAGCCTCTACGCGCGCGATTTAGCCTGCGCGACCGCGCCGCAATAGAGCCACGAAATTTATGCCCAGCCATCGGCCGACACAACGATTCAGAGCGTGCTGACTTCCGCGACCGCTTTGTCTTGCCAAGCTTGAGCCTTGCCCGGTGCGCCCGGTACTGCGCCCTGCGTCACGAGCCCGACCTCGCCCGCGAGCCCCTGGTCGCACACTGTGCGTGCTTCGATCCACTTCTTGCATTGCTGTTGCGCCCGCCGCGTGGCCGGACCCACCGGACATGGATACCCGTGAAGTCGCTCGCTCTGAGGCCCACGGGTTGGAGTTCGTACACGGATATGGGATGTAGGCACTTCGAGCTGGTGCCCGTTAAGCGGGACCTACGCGGACACGACTGCGTTGGCCTGGCGACCATACACGAGGGCCTTAGGGATTAGGCGATGTCGGACGGGGATGGGACCTCGGGCCCCTTGCCGGTGCCTCGAGAGGCGGTAGGTCCGGCCCTCCCGGCAGGCCGGACATCAGGCCGGGTCTTCAGTCTGGCCCGGCGTGTTTTTGACCGATGGGGGCTCGTAAGCGATATCGTGTTTCGGATCGACCCATGTTCACGACCGGCGAATTCAGGATCGCGGCGTGATCACCGCGTGCGGGGGACTTCCATGGGGAGCCATTTTATGATGTACCAGCTTTAACCACCGACCCACGGTTTAGAGACTTGATGAGGCGATCATAGCGGTATTGCACTTCCGTTCATGACACCGTGGCGATTATTATTCGAGGTTATGCTTTCGAGTTTTACACCATACTATGACATCCCGAGTCGCGATCGTTGGAGCTCCGGTTCGGCGTTAGCGGTGCCGAGTACTTTCCGTTTCGCGGACATTACGGCTGCCTTGGGCCTGCCAGCGGGGCGGCAAATTACGGAAGGATCACGGTTAGCCCGTGGCCGTCACGAGAAGATGGTCGGCGTCACCGGCGGGACTGGACCGCGCTCTTCCGCGGGCGGCTTCCGTCACGGTGCTCGCGTGGACCCTGCTCCCGGACCAGCTTATTCCTTTGCAGCATTATGTTGTGCGAGAGGAGCTATGCTCGGGCTGCGTACGGGATCACCGGGGAGGATTAGTTTTAGTCCCCTCCCGGTGGTCGCTGACCCGCCACTGCTTGCACTTTGAGGAGAAGGTCCACCGTAAGGGCCTGGCTCGAGCTGAGAGCTTACCATTATTGATGCGAGGTTGACCTGGTCTTGGAGCATGCCGGGGTTCCCCCCGAACCACGCATCGGCGGATCGGTTGCGCTCGGTCTGTCCTTGGAGCGATCTCTTTACATGCCGTCTCCATTATTCTCCGCCCGGCCCGGGATCGGGAGGAGGCGACGGATGATGTACCGAGGAGGACCCACCGGGGGGAGGGATCACGTTCACGGTAGAGGTAGGAGTGGAAGGCTCAGGTTCGATTTGTCTCTCTCTGCCTCACCTCTCTTGACCCTGGCGACAGCGCCGACCCTTCCTACGCGTGTGGCCAGTCTCCAGGAAGCACCTTCATGTCCCGGGTTCTGGGGGCTGGCTGGCGGTATGGATGCTATTTGCGCGCTTGCTACTACACAGGCGTCGTTGGACCAGCGGATGGCCCGAGCCGAGGCTACTCTAGCACATAGTCACGCCATGCTTCTTCGGATCATGAGTCGCCTCGGTCTCCCGCCAGAGCCTACGATTTTCGAGACCGGTCGGCGACGGCGACCTCAGCGGACATGCTAGCAGCCACATAGCGACTTAGGATCATCGCACATCCACCACCCGCGAGAGTGAGGTGGTCGCACTCTTCTTAGCTTTAAAGACCCTACCCGGTGGAGACTTGTTTATACTCTGGTTGGGGGGAAAAGTTAAAGTTGGGAGTGTCTTCTATCATATTTTGTATAGTTTTTAGCTTTATCAACTGCCTACTCATTTTGTATAGGATTGTATAGGATTCATGTATTAGCCAATAGTAGGCAGTGATACTTTTGTATGTGTTTAGCTATTTTAAGCATTTATTAACCACTTTGGTTATATCAAAAGCTTTATAGCATTATTTACATTTTTCTACACTTTTGCAAATCAATTTTTGTGCCTATCTTTTTGTGTTTCTACTCTTGCATGTTTGGAAGGTGAAACTCTTTGTATGCTTTCCACCAACTTCATGTTAAAAATTGATTTCATATGATTTTAGTTTTTTGAATTGGTGATTCAGTATTCAACCTTGTATATCCACCTTTAACTAATTCACCTGCTTGCACATGGAGTTTTTATCAATAGAGGTTGAAAGCTATACCTCCTTTCATTTTTTGCAAAACCGGGCCTTGGATGCATTGACCCATAATAGGTTTGTGTTACCTGAAGAAGGCCAATGTAGTCTTCCCAAATGAAAAAGAAGAAAGAAAAAAGAAAAAAGAAAAAAAAAAAAAAGAAGAAAAAAAAGAAATAAAAGCAGTGGCTTTTTGCAGAAGCAGAACACGGTCCGAGGGTATATGGTAGCTTAGCCCCAAAACTTGATGCCCTAAGCCCTAATTGGTTGGAGTCATCGACTTAGTGTTGCTTCTACGCGGGTGGATGGGTGGAGTTTTAGCGAGTTGTGGGTGCTTAATTCTCGAAGTCATTCGAAGTTCGGGTTGAAACTGTAGAGTTTATCCAGTTGATGATCCTTTGGCTTGATGCTTCCCTAAATAATTAGTTTGGGATTAAATGGAGGACCCGGATTACGGACTTTGGTGGTCGAGTTTTAGCATTACGTGCAATACAATCAAGAAAGAAATAAGAGTCATGCTTCGTCTATTTTGGTTGATCGAGCGGCAGTTTAAAGGCGCTGGCGGGTAAGCCTTGAATGGGGGAGAGATAGCTTTGCAACCTGACCAAACAATCTGATCACCTTAAGAACGCGAACACTTAGATTTAGGTGGAAATTTAGGTTGACTTCCTTAGAACCGATGTTGCTAAAACTTGTTCTTATATGAAGTGTTCTCATGATGGTTTTTGTCTGAGTGAAATTGTTACTTATGAAGGTAAGACCCTCGATATACACTTTTGAACAATATACACTTTTTGTAAAAACACTGACAAGCATGCATGGTGTTTTAGCATTGCTAAGGGACCCCAGCAGCAGTGTCGGTTAGGTGTTATTAGTACCCAAAGTGCTATTTTGAGTCCTACAAGATAGGTTTGAGTGCTTTCTTGTCTTAATCGTAATAATTAAGCGATTGACATGTTCGAGGTCCGCAAACCACCAGTTTTGTTTGAGTTTGTTTTTGGTAATTTTGCGGGTTTGCGGGCCTCAGTCATAATTTCAGAAGTTTGGTGTCGTATTGGTGGCGAATGTTTAAAAATTCTCGGTGATTTCATTAAGCCGAAATGAAGAAATATCAAGTGGAATTGATGAATGGAAATTTGAGGTGGATCTGGGAGGCATCTGAGAGCAAGCGGGTTGCGAGATTTTTCGCTATGCATTGAAAAATTTCGCAGGATTGCGAAAATTTATGTCTATATGCAATTGCATGATCCTGCGAAAAGAAATTTCGCTATGCATGATTTTTAAGCTAAGCTAGCGAAAATTAAATATCATTCTTGAAGTTACTATGCATAGAAAATTTGAATTTCTCTATGCCTTGTATTTTCAGCTATAATGACGAAAATTAGCTATCATAACGAAATTTTGCCTATGATATGAGTGCTGCACTTATGAAAATCCTCCCCACGTGTTTGGTTCCAAACGACCTCGTTTTGTATAATTCCCATTTTGTCCCTATTGTAATCATGTATTTTAGGTATTTTTGGTATTTCACACATTTTGGTTGGCTATATAAGCCACATTATAGCTTTTGTAACCCTAACTTTATTCATTCAAGCTTTCAGCCCGCAGCTTTTATTTTAGGTCACAGTTTGCTCTCTTCTCTCTCTTCTTTCTCTCATTTTCTTGGCTGCCAAACACACCCCTTGAGGATGACAGCTCAAGGGGATGGCAGCTAAGCCTCAAGCCTGAGGAGGTTGCTAGCAGTTATTAGTGGTTTGGCGGTGTCTCATGTTTAAATGGAACATGCGCATTAATGGTTCCAAACTTTCCAAACTAGGGTTTAATGCTATTTAATGTCTTTCCTGCAGTCGATACTTGTCATGCTTTAGGGTTGATGCATTCTTAATGTTAGATGCAACGACATGTTCTTTAGATATCAAATTTACAAGACCCGAAAGAGGTTAAATGCTAGGTTTTCAAACTCTTTGGAACATTAAATGCTCGTGTATTTGTTTTTAACTCAAATAAGTGTTTTTAAGGGTTAGTTTAAAAACTAAACAAAGATCCGTTTGGCCATGTGGCTGCTAATATCTCATTTGCCACAGCAGCGAGAAATGGCTTGAGGACACCTTAATAACCCCGTTTTACCAAGCTAGTGACCCCGAGCCTTCAAGGTCACCATTTCACCTTCATTTTAAGCTATTTCGAGTTAGCCCGAGTAACACAGCTCCCACACTTTTCAATGCAAATCCGAAAATCCGTCAAGCCTAACCATTTGAATCATGATACAAATCATTTGTGGGATGAAAACCCCGTCCATAGTGACCTAGACCGCTACTCTTTGATGACGACTACGCGTTAGGAAGAACAGGATACCAGGGTGGCTGATTAGGATCACCCTACTATACTTGCGAATCCTTGCTTAATGGTTAAATTTATAGTCGTTAGTGATAGTCTTGAAAGTTGACAAAAAAAAATAAATAAATAAAACGAAACAAAAGCTGAAATTTCGACTAAGTCCAGATTATTTCCAAGGTCTAGTATGGCCGGGAGTGGCTAGTTCGTATGGACTTTTTTTTTGTGTTATTGTTAGAAATTAAATAACATGTTGAATGTGTTGTAAATATGTTGATATATGTGAGTTATATATATTAACATGAATGATTGTAAATTATATGTTTTCGATATAATTATCCATGGTACTTGGCACGAAGTACGACTTATAAATTGCTCCATGTAGTGTTCATTATACATGTAACATGAGATACATGCATTAGCATTTGCATTACGCTATCTGCTTGGGGACATCGCGTGAGTCGAGTGTGTGTGCATGATTATAGTCATTCATCTTCTTGGTGAATGGGTGGCAAAAATTATGATAATGGAATGAT
Organism: Tetrastigma voinierianum; assembly: GCA_016808115.1. Taxonomy (NCBI): domain Eukaryota; kingdom Viridiplantae; phylum Streptophyta; class Magnoliopsida; order Vitales; family Vitaceae; genus Tetrastigma; species Tetrastigma voinierianum. The sequence continues at coordinate 114,952 of JAEQBH010005090.1, forward strand.
ATAATCAAAATAGTCTCTTGGTTGCATAGCATGAAAAATACATGTATTCGGTATAGCAAGAAGGGATGATACCCCCTCGAGTGAAAAACCCGGTTTTCTTGGTTAGACATATGTATCCAGGGATGAAAGTTCGTGAAAGTGTTGGAAAGGCACTCGGCGTCCTGCGGTGACAACCCGAAAATTCATGGCCCACAAATGCATAAACACACGAGATTTGATTAAATCAAATGGACATTTGAGGTATATCTAATAAGTTTTGGTTTATAAAACAAAAAGACTTTGTTTTGGAAAAATGGTCATTGGGTGAAACACCAATGACGAGTTTTCACATTTGGCATATGCATGTATGAGGGAGTCGGTGATGATTCGGGACATGGGCATGATGAGTCACATCCCATTCATAGCATGTAGAATTTCAAGTATAGACTTGCATGTTTTACTTGGAATGTGAGTATTATTGTGTGAACAAGGCATTGCATGTGCACTTAGGTGGGGAGTAACTCTTGTAGGAGTTTCTTGCTCTGTTGGGCTTTAACTCACGGTCGAGAGACCCCCTTCGGAATTGTCTTGACGGTAACCTTTCATCAGACGCAAGCATGAAGGAAACTAGTGGTGGCTTTGGTTTTATTTTGTATTTTATTTTGAGCATACTTATGACATGCAACATATTTTGTATAAAGAGTTGTAATCAAACTGCATTATAGACTATTTGTGAGATAGTCTAGTGTATTTTATATGGAAATGATTACTTTTTGTCTGCAGGAAGGGTATGCGAGGTTAAGACATGTGCGCTCAGAGTTACAATCGAGAAATGGGATGCAATGTGTGATGTGGCATCGCCTTATGCGCTCAGGCTATCATGCCATGTGTCCATCTCCTAAGGTGTCATGTGCCATCCACATGGTCATGCCATGGCACCACACTCCATGTATTTTGAGCACACGGTGTGCCTCGAAAGCGTGAAATTCGACTATCTTGGTAAACCCGAAATTCTCTTGAGTAACTAGATTTGTGAGATAAAATTAAAGAATAGAAGAATCCATTTTGTCGCCAGTCCTAGAAAAATTTTGACTTTCCACTTGCCTTATTGCGGCAATTGCAGTTTACCCTTTTGAAAAAATTAATTTTCCGGGTTTTGTAGCTCTTCATAGAAATGCAAGAGTGAAAAATGCAGATTAATTACCAAAACAAAATGAATTATTTCTTACGTTTTAGCTTTTATAAAGATTTCTTGGGGTTGGCAGCCTATAAAATCATTCTTTTATTAGTTTTCTACACAAAACTTATAAGAAAAAATAAATAAATAGATTGAATAGCATCCGACTCTTAACTCGGTCCATGTTAGAGAATGACATCTCTCCTATCCAAAAAGAAAAAGGGGGAAGGGGAGAAAGTAACAGCAATGAATGGACTAGAGCTTCATCCATAACTCAACACTTAAAAAAGGGAAAAACTACTTAATTGCTAATGGTTATCATAAGAAATTCATGCAAAGTTTTTGCTTAATTCCTATTGATTCTAATGCTGCCCACCTGTGAAAATATAATTTTTCTGTTTGCTACTAATTCTAATCCAAGTGGACACCAAGTGATAACTGTAGGACGAGGAAGAGAATATGCCAGAATTTTCTATGGAGGACACCAAGTAGATTGCAAGAAGTAGTAGTAGTATATGTCAAGTAATGCTTTTAAATTTTTAGTGTTACTTAAAGAAAATGGTTAACTTCAGTCTATGGATGATGAAAAATAAAATATTTCATTACAAAAATTTAAGCTATTAAGAACTGATAAATAAATATAATTCAATCAAGCTTATGGTATATTATCTCATAAGCAAGCTAATTCTGAATCATAATTTTTTTTTAATTACCATAACTAAGATAAATCATGCTAAACTGTCAATTTTAATATAAAAATCTCAAAGCATAAGCTAATAGACTAAATATATGGAACCTTGACATATAAACTTTCCAATAATAAGGCATTGATATAATTTTTGTTTGCTACAAATTCTAATCCAAAAACTTAAGGATCTTTTTGGAACATTGTTAGAGAATAGGGTCCTCCATAAGAAACAAAATTTTAGAACTTCTTAAATTTCATATTCTATAGCTATCTTTCACATTAGTGGATTGGTTGATATTGGGAAATTCCACAGGCTCAAATAGTACATAAAATTTTATACATAGGCCATAATGGTGAATTGGTCAATATATATACAAAAAAATTTATACATAGGAGAACAATAATTCCCAAAAGAAGAAGTAATGCAGAACTGAGTAATTTAAAACCTTGAACATGGACACCAATGCCAAAGTCAATCATCACCAGTTCCTAAATGAAAGCTTATATGAAGCAGATATCTCAGTTTGATTGGCAAGTTGTATGTTTCTTTTCTATTGTTTTCTTTTAAGATTTTTATCTGTAACTCAAAAAATGGCGTGATGTGGTAAATTGCAGCGCCTATGTTGCAAGTGCCTTGGCGTCGTATCAAGTAATATAATGTGCCTAGATGCGGATATCAATCCATGGAGAAAGCGGGTGATTCTGCAGTAACCTTTGACTATTATACGGGCGTAAGCTTTGAATGACTAGTTAACTAAGGTTCGAGATTAAACTAAGCCCAGCCTCCCAATAAATCTTTATGTTGTGGAGACTAGGGCTCACATCTCCCACTTGCCACTTTTGATGGATTACTTCCTAGAGGTACTTATTCGGTCTATCAGTGACTTATTGATGGCGAAATTGGTCTTGCCCTCGAGATACCCTCTCTCGAGGTGTATCTACGCTATCTCGCTAGCGAGTTAGATGTATCTCTACCTCCACTGTGCTCGAAAAGCTTAAATGTTCTAACCTTAATCTCACCCTCGGAATCGAGGATATCTGTTACGAATTGGGGGTGGCTCTGGCTCGGATCCCACTGGAAATTGTCCTCATCTCTCGATCTCGGATACCCAGCAGAATCATGCTAATGTTGGCTAGACATCACATGTATATAAATCACAGATATAAAGTAGTTACAAATAAGTCATAAATAACTGAATAATATAAAACCAAAGTCTTAATCCATCGATAAACAGGAGTTAAAATAAAACCCCGGATGTGAATTTAAGAACCTTATCATGGACTTAGTATACACATAAGTATCTAGAAATCATATTGAGTTTGTTTGAGAAAAGAAGAAATACAAAAGGAGGTATGGCTTCTAATGAGTCCGTCATTAACACTCACCTTTACGTACTTCCGTCAATGCGTTCTTGATCCCTCAAAATTAGGTCTCCCCTTGCATTTAATGATGCTGGTGCAGAAATCATGGTGACTTCGCGACGTTGGGTCGCTTGTTGACTTTCTTCTGTTGACTAGGCGTCGCGATGTTGGGATGTCGCGACGTGGTAGCCAGTATTTCCCTTGCTTCTTATGTTTAGCTCCAAATCTATCACACCCCGATTCGGTCAGACTCGATTGGCGGATCTGAACCGGTTTCAGGGTGCAAAACCATATACTGGGACTCTTTACTTTTTTTTTTTTTTTCAAAGTTGTACTTTTACCTGTGGTATACAAACAATTTCTGTAATAACAAAAATCATTTACATACACAAAAGAACTACAACCGGAGTGGTGTCCATCAAAATCTATACACATATACTAAGTCTCATTTACTTATACAAATACTTATACATGTACATATCTAATACAAACATCGAGGAGATCGGAGCAGTCTTGGTAGGCACCTATCTCTGAGATGGCCCGTCTTCTGTGTGTGGAATGTCACGTCCTTTTTATCTTCTCTTCGATTACCTACAGCGGTTGAACACCGTCTTAAGCTTTGCGGCAGGTGGAAACATATAAGCGATAGCGACCCGATAACAATGTCGCGTCACCATCCTTTTTACATTTACTTTTCATATGCATATATGAAGCCTATTCTTATGTGACTTCTAACTCATATCATATTATACATGTAGATTTTATCTTTTTCAGATTTCATATCACTATCTTGTTCGTATTACTTCCCTGTGTCATGTCTTTTTACAGGTTGTAACTCATATCTTCTACATGTACTACAGATCAGATCATATTCAGAGTAAACTTATACGTATACAATGGCAAGTCGGAACAGATCAAAGTCATATCAAATACATCTGAGGGTCATCGGTGTCTGAGCCATATTAGACTCATATCCATTATCACGGCCCGAGAAGCCATTAATCCGTCCACTTTAACAATTACATTTCATGATCCGGGATGCCCGTTTAATTCTTTTTGTTATCGTTTTATTAAATTTTTGTTTTCAAAGTGTGACGAGAATCCCAGGCACAAACCGGTTGGCGGATCCAAGTATCGAACCAGTTTCACTGTGTTTAATTGTCTTCTCAAAACATTTTGTTTGGTTTTATCAAATTTTCGTTTTCAAAAGTGTCGCGACCCAAATCCCCGACTCGACCCGGTTAGCGGATCCAAGTCGGAGCCCGGTTTACTCAGACATTTTCAATTGTCTTCTCAAAACATTTTGTTTGTGTCGTTGGAAATTTTGAACTTTTTAATTACGCGGAAGCACTTCATTTAGCAATCCCATAAACATTTACAAATTCAAAGACCCTGCATTTATATTTTAACAAAATGCATTTACAAAATAATGCCTTTATAATATAAGTGTAATGTAAAAGATACTTAAACAAGCCATAGTTTAATGTCATTTTCACTTTTAGGTTTGTGATGTCACATATAGCTAGGTAAACTTCCACGATAAATTCAGTTGGTGAATCACGTAACATTCACCGTCGTGTTATACGAATGGTTTCATTTAATATACACCATCTCACATATGGCTATGAAATTACCGACGACCACGGCGGTCGGTTGGTGAATCCTGTCATGTTTGTCATTCAGTAGCAATGTGATTTCACATTTAATATTACCATCTCACATATGGCTATAGAAGTTAACATTCACGATAGATTCAGTTGGTGAATCATGTCACGAAGGTATCAATTGTGTGATGTGATTTGCGTTCCCAATATTACCATCTCACATATGAGTATAGAAAAGTTAACGTTAAAACCGAAATTAGTTGGTAGATCGCATCTTGTTTGTCGTTCGGTAGCAATGTGATTTCATTCCAATATCACCATCTCACATATGGCTACAAAAGTTGTAACATTCATGGCCAGTTAGTTGGTGAATCACGTGGCATTTAATATTCGATAGCGATGTGATTTAACGTCCAACAATTACGGTTACCTTCGCGGTCGGTTGGTGAATCCCATGTTGGTAGTCAATGAAATGTGATTTCACATTGATATTTAAGATTACCTTCATGGCCAATTTTCGGTTGGTGAATCATCCATCGCGTTATTCAATGATACATTTCAAATCAATTTACTTTTATGCAGTAATTTCACTTATAGTTCAAATACACGCACACATGCATATGTATGACAAACATTTCGAATAACAATAATTCAAATCAATATATATATATATATATATATTTCACAAATAGAACTCATAATTGATCATAATCACATTCTGTCTTCATATCATTCATGTATGACAAACATTTTAGAATAACAATAATTCAAATCCAATATGTATATATATATACTTATATATATTATTTCACAAATAGCATTCATGTAGATCATGTCGCGTTCTGTCTTCATATCATTTATGTAGATCTACCCGGTCTTTATCTATTCATAGCCTTAACTTAATTAGCTCTGACATTCATTCGCATATTCGCATCATTTGTTATCTTTTAAATTTTCACTGATAATAATCGTATGTCCCGACATAGCATTATGTGTTCATGACATATTGCGCTTTCGTGTTAAACCATCTGTTTTAGTTAAGTTTTTATTTTCCATATCTCCTTCTGCTGAACACACCTATACATGTTCGTTCTTGTTCGTATCTACGTCGTTTCTATATATACAATTAACTTTAACAAGCGATTAGTACACTTGATACAGCAGCTCAAATTTCGAAGACAAGATGTGGGCGCAAATGCCCGTTAAATAGCGTATGGTTAGATTCTAGACTCAATGAGCTTTCCATGGACATAATGGAGTCCCAACGAAGGAGTTATGCAAAGGGTGCCGTGACAAAATCAGCAACTTACAGCACCTGCAAAAGAGCAGCAAGAAACACCGTCTTTGTCATTTGTGGACCAACTTCAAGACGACACTGGTTATTTGTACTACTTTGAAGCTAGCGTACTGCGCTCTTTCCAACTGGAATCACCCAAATCGGAGCACCAAAACTCAAGTTATGTCCTAAACAACCCGGACTACTCTATGTTCAAAAACAGAACCAGAAATTGGCTTGAACATAGCCCCACTTTGAGTGAATTTTTGGGCCACCTAAAATTAGAATTTGAAGGTAGCTATTTCATAATGTTTGGTTTTCCTTGAAGTCTATTTTAAGAAGCAACTTGAATCACTTAAATCGGATCATAAATGAGCAAGTTATGGCCAAAATACGAACACTTGTCAAAATAGAAAAAAATTAACACTACCCGCACTGCATTACTGAATTTTGCCTGCACGTGGGTTTCTTCACTTTTCCATAGATTTTACCCAAATCAACTCAATACTTATATACACTTCAAAACCACTCAAATTCATCTTGAAATTTCTAATTTTACTCAATTCATCTTTCATTACATAATCGTCTTTCAAAACTTTTCATGAATTACTCCCAAAATAAATCTATAATGGGTCAAAACCCATACATAAAACTAGATACAAGGATTTGTTAGGTTTGTCAACCCAAACTCCCTTTACTTTGCAATTTAACCATGAATCCAATCCTCAAAGGAGATCTCCATGTTTTTCTTGGTGTTTGGGGTTTTGCCCACTTTACTCATAATTTTGCCAGATGAACTTATCAAACCCTAGAAATCAAATGCCAACAAGAAACCCATGTTGGGATGAAATTTTATCAAACCCTAGGTTTGAGGCAAGCTACTAACGGTGCAATTGTATGGACATTCATACAAGAATTCATAGTTCCATACCTTTTGCTCTTCCTTTCTCCTTCTCTTCTCTTCTTCTTCTTCTTCTTCTCCCCTTCTCTCTCTCTTTTACGTTTTTGGTCTCTCAAAAATGAGAGACCAATTGCTCTTATCCCATTTTTTTGTTAAGGCCATGTTCGCCTTGCATTATCAAATTCCTTTTCATTTTTGCATTTAGGTCCTTCCATTTCTTTCCAATTTCATTCCATATTTCCTCAAATTACATATTTGCATATAACTTATTGTTTTATGTCTTATGTCCTCAAGTGGTAAAAGACCACTTTACTCCTTGTCTTTCCCCATTACACTACTAGGTCCACAAGTGGTAAATTACATATTTACCCATTTGCTCTTTTATTAATTCCTGCTCTATCGTTTTATTTCCTAAAATTCCATTTAGCTTTAATATACCTAAACAAGTCCGAAATCACATGATATTTCTTGTTACAAATCGCCCAAAAACCACCCTCTTGACCTACAATTCACAAAAACTCCAGAAATAAGATCTTGAGCTATAATGCACTTATTTAAATGTAAAATCAACTAAAAACATAAAGCGGACGCAGGTATACTATGAGTGTTTTAGGTACTCATCACACCCCTAAACTTAGCTTCTTGCTTGTCCCCAAGCAAGAAATTGACTCTAAACCTGACATACTACACTCGCCGCCATGATTGTGATGCCTATGCTGCTAGAAGAAGGATCAAAATGGGCTGACTCATAAATCTTGCCTTTTTATTCAAGTTTCATAGGATCCATAGGGTTGTTTGACTTTCGAGAGAATTCAGCTGAATACGGTTTAGTTGACAAGTGACTCAACCTCCTAGGTTTTCAATAGCCTTTCCCAAAAAGCCTATGTGTAGTGATACGTGGTGACTAGCATATAACTCAGTTCTGGCACCCCCAAACTTGAATTCAACTCACCTATATGGAAGAATTTAACCACTGAAGGATGAGAACGCACCCCTTTTTATGCAATTACCTACCTACTCATGAAAGAAACCAAGGTTCTAATTTAATGTTGAGTGCCTCAGAAGTGGATTACAGACTCCCACCGGGCCAATAGGCACTGGGTATCTTGCCTCGAACTTCAATTCCTAACACTCAATTAAACCTAGGCCTTAAGCCGGGACACGCTCCATCCTCCGTCCCATAACGAGCAAAGGAAGTCACCACGTCCCAAATGTAGCTGGCTCAGTATATTGGCTTTGAAAAGCCCCTTGACTGCACTCCTGGATTCGATCAAGCTCCAATATTCTATTCATTTTCTTTTTTTTCTTTTTTTTTTTTTAATTTTAATTTTTTTTTTTTTTTCTTTTTTTTCTTTTCATTTTAATTGAGGCTCGGTGGCAATCCTCTTTTTCCAAGGTGTCCCATCACTTTGGTGTTTAAAGACCCCCAAGGTTTGTTGAACCTTGGTATGATTCTGAGCCCACATATCCTAGAGATCACCGTGTGGGTGCTGATAGCCTAGCTGAGAATTGGTTTCAATACCTCTAGAGGTGATGCACTGCCTCCTACCTATCCATCTTGAAATCTCTTTAGCATCTAAAACCCACTGATCTTTTCTGATTATATGTGTTTATCTAATAAGATTCATATCAAAAGTGATCCTCGATTAGCGTATCATGGCACTAACACAACTAATAAAACAACTAAACCGAAACAAACTAAAGTCGGGAACTCCTCGTAAACAGAAAAAGAAGAATAACCTACGAATAGGCAGATACACTGATGACACGACAATAGTCATCTCCCAACCCTAAACAAGACACCTATAACTAAGCACACGACTCAAAATATTAAATAGCAACGCACACAAAAATTATAACCTAGAACTTACTAAAGCAGCAGACACCAATATTTCCCAAAAGAAAAACAAATTCACTAAAACCCGACACCACACCCCTACAAGTGGACATTGTCCCCATTGTCAACAGAACGAGAGAGGCAGGAACTTCCTCGTGAGCTATCGAATCACTACTGCAGCGGTGGTCATGGAGAGCGAAGCCGGGGTAAGCCGGGGTCCGAAGGGGCCTGACGAGTACGGTTGATGGTGGTCTCTGGGCTTGCCTAGGATCAGGCGCATGCTCTGGCCGTGTGAGGCCTCACATCTCGCTAATGAGGACACTGCTTCCGGGTCTCATCCTGCATACCTCGAACGGCAAAGGAGGTCAAGCACCGGTCCCGAGATAGTGGCAGACTCAGACGGATCTCTCCCGGGCTGGGTGGGTGGTGGTGGTGGTGGAGGGCGGTAGCGTGTGCGGTGGATGAGAGGAGGTCCGCCCGCAAGACTCCTGGGCCTGGCCGGGGAGGCCAAATCGTCACATCACGGCTCCTCATCTCGAGGTCGGCCTAGCTTGTCATGCTTGAACATAATTGTCTTGATCGGGTGTATCCACGCCTCATTATCATCTAAGGGCACCCCGTCTTGCTTACATAGGCCGTAAATGAGAAAAGGGTGCCTAAGGTTCATTTTCGCATCCCGGTTATGGTGGATGGCATCCTCTATAACTGTTGACCGGACAAAAACACATGTACAAATTTATAACACTATTGCCAAAAGACTATTGTCTAATCCCCGGCAACGGCGCCATAAAACTTGTCGACTTTCTATTATATAAACCACAAACTTCCTAGAGTATATCATTTCAATTTTGGTTTTGGCCTAATATCCCGTAAGTGCACAGTCGACAAGTAATAAATGGATATAAGTCCAGATATCGATCCCACAAGAGATCTCAAGAATTCATATCAACTACCCCCGACTACTCAAGCCCATACTATTTAATTATAACATGATTATTGTGGATCCAGCCTTAAGAAGTCGTAAAATATACAAGTATTAGGAAAAATGAACAATCAAATAAACTGAATCTAAAGAATAAAGAATAATAACAGTGACGAAAATAAATGGAAATCGAGTAGTTATCTTTGAGGACACATCAAGATCACTGCTATTGCAGCATCAATTCCTCGTAGTTAATGAATTACAAATGGCTCAGGTATTTCAGGTTTTAAAATTCGGCTCCAAGGGGCGTTTTGACAAAGATAAATGGATTCCAATACCATAGCTTCATGATCTAATTTTCCACTTTCAAGACAGGAATTAGATGACTACTTAATAGGGATTTTTAATCCGGGTATTTTTCTTTCAGAATATTTATACCCATTTTATGGACTCAGAACCTAGCTCCCAAGTTATCGGTCAAGCAAGGATATACAACTTCGTTACTTTCCTCTAAATTAGAATAGATCACCCTCTCCTCGATTAGATTCCGCCTAACACTGATTACCACTATTCGACCGAGGTGAACTCTCCGCTGTTTAAATTGATAATTCATTCAACTCGTTTCCTTGATTTCAAGTGAGAAGAGGATTTATCTAAGTAAACTTACAAAGCTCATTAGGATTCTAATAGCAGGTTAATATACCTTTCAAGGAAATGTTCATAACTCTCAGAATGTCTTCCGGTGGTCACTCAGAGAACCTTGAAATCGTGATAATGAAACAAATCTTAAATCTGTATAAGAAACCGATATTCGATCAAAACATTAAACCCATAACCGTAGGTAAATTCATAAACTGAATTACAATATAAAACAACTACAGAAGATAAATTCACTCATAACATTCACTTAATGGAAGCCGGGCTTCTCAATTATCGAATTACACACTACAAGATTCCTCCTCGACTATAAGAACAACTGCAATTTGAAATCGAAAGTTTAGTTCCAAAAATTTGTCCTCGAACTTCCAAACATTCCGTAGTAATTTGAAAGAATGGAATTCGTATCTCACTTTCTACTCAAACGATAACATCCAGATCCAGAAAATAAAACAAAATAAAGAAAGTTGAAAATAATCTAATCTAAAACGACGGAAGCAGAAAAAGAAAAATAAAAGAAAAGAAAAGAAAAGAAATAAATGAAGCCTTCGGCTACCCAGATCTTTCGCTCAAGCCACCTCCCGCTCCCACTTCTTTTTCTCCGGGTAGTCGTCATTTATAGGGTTTCGCTGGGGCCATAATTCCCAATGCATTCTTTTTGTGGATTTCAAAGTGGATCACTATGTTATCGTTCTCGTGTCGCGACCTCAAATCCCTTTGTCGCGACATTAGTTAGTTCTGGGTAATTCTGTTAAAAGATTTATCAATAAGTCATTACATTCCTTGTTCTCCTCAAGGTATCTTATGTCGCGACATCAATCTTTGTCGCTAAATCAACTTAAGTCTCTCGCAGCCTTTGAATCGTTGCTCTGGTTGTCGCGATCAACTTTGTCGCGACATCGCCATGTCTTTGCAAACTTTCAATCGATGGTTCCCGATGTCGCAACATCAATCTCTCGTCACATCAACTCAAGGAACCGCAACTTTGAACTGAAGTTTCTATGTCGCGACATCAATCCTTTGTCGGATATCACTTTATGCTTCGCAGTTTCAATCGTTTGCCTTCGATGTCGCCGACATCAATCCCTTGTCGCTTACATCGCCGCGTCTTTGCGTTTTGAACTGCAATTTATGTCGCGACATCGATCTTTGTCGCGACATCACTTTGGCGCCTCGCAGTGCTTGAATCAGCTGCCTCGGCGTCGCGATATCAACTTTTGTCGCGACATCGCCACGTCTTTGCAACTTTCTAGCCGATAGAGCGCTGGCGTCGCGACATCGATCTCTGTCGCCACATCACTTTATGCCTCTCGCGTTTTCACCGCTACCTGGCGTCGCTGATATCAATCCCTTGTCGCGACATCAGCTCATGTCTTTACAGCTTTCAACTGATGGTTCCTGATGTCGCGACATCGATCTCTTGTCGCGACATCAACTTAAGGAACTGCAACCTTCAACTGAGCACGTCTTATGTCTCTGGAGGCTTCAACTGGTTGATTTTGGTGTCGCGACATCAGTCTCTTGTCGCGACATCAACTTAAGTCACAACAGTTTCATCTTTTCAAACCTATCATAGCTTTGATAGCGCTTTCGTCGCTAATTCTCCATCCCTTGTCGCGACATCAACCTTTGTCGCAACATCAATGGCGTTTGCCGCCACATAATTCCTTAAGTCTCTCGTTAATCCTCAGCTGCCGAACTTGTGACCCCTGTCGCGACCTGCATCAAATTTCTTTCAATTTTTCCTCGATGTCGCGATCATAATCGATCAGAAGCCCAAAACGAACATTAGCTTCTTACCGGGCTTGCTTTTCATTTCGCCATTTTCTGCATTTTATCAACAATTACGATTTTTCTATCAAGCTTCTTTCTTTCACACTCCCTAATAATAAATAAATTGGTGAGTTTCTTCATATTTCTCAGAGATATTAATTATTCTTTTCAAGGAAAATCAAATTAAAAATGGATTAAAAATAGATGACTTTAAGCTCATCAAACTCCCCAAACTTGAAGTTTTGCTTCTCACAAAGAAAGAAAGAATTGTTTGTCCTCAAACAAAATGACATTTTTCTCGTTTCGCTTTTGCTTTAGTACCAATTTACTGAAACATATAAATGCATTGTTTTCTCGTATTAATTCAGCTTCCAAGTCCGGGCCAAGGTTAGTTTTAATCTTATAAAGATACAAACTAAGCCGTTAAAATTGTTTTACAAACAACATAATCATTAGATCCTCGTTGAATAATACCATTTTCCTTCTCATCTTCATAATGAGTCACTTCACTCCCCAAAGTCCTTCACAGTTTTGATTGTTTCCATATTTTCCAAATTCCATAGGTTTGTTGTTCATATTGATCTCCACTAATGTAGGTAATTGCAGCCTTCAAGATCAATCATGTCTTTTGGGCTTATATCGTTAGGCTTGGGTATGGTAGGATGGAAGGAATTTTTAGGTTAAGATTACCCGAACCTTTTCTCTCCTCTTTTACTACGCCTTTCTTTCTTGTGTAGTTTCTTTACTAAACTCCCTAAACTTCATGTTTGACATCTCTTGATTGCTTCAATTCGAATCGTATGCCCTCGGCTTCTCACTTGTAATTCAACCGGGGAAATTTCCTTGCTTGTCACCATTCAGGATAGTGCAATGTTTTACCTTTTGTTTCTAACACTCTTAGCTAACTTTGCTAAGAGCCTCATACCAGATGGCATTAGGTACTAGGTGTTGAAACACCCCCTAAGAACTTAATTGTTCAAGAGAGTTAGGCCACAAGATAAAACTATCCCTATGTTTTCTTTCTATTGCATTTTCAGTCTTGCTTTTTCTTTTCATTCCCTTTTTCTATATTTTTCTCCTGAGTTCTCAAAACATATACCCCAAACTTGATTTCTTTCTTCCTCCAATTCCTTGCAACAAGTAGGTTTTTACTAAAGGATTGATTTAGCATATTGGGGTTTCCATTTCGCTTATTTTTGAAAATAGGTCGGTTTGGCTCAATTGAATCCAAGGTGGTATGCATCAAAGATATGAACAGGACGTGGCCGAATGGCTCAAACTATCCAAGAAATGGGCCTGCATCATCTCTTTGTCACCGTATCACCTGTATCATCAATCAATAACTAACAAATTTAGAATTTGGATTGAATAGTTGTGACTAACCATAAGGATTTCCTTGACTCCATTTTGCGGATGAGTAGTTAAATTATTCATATTCAATGTGTTCCTTAACTTACTCGTCAAGTATCTTCACAAACTCAAAAATATGTTTTGTTCCTTCTATTGAATTACCTTCTCTATTCTCGACTTACTGGGCTATAGGACTTAGGTCACTTTTGCACTTTGTGTTTCAATTAAACTCCAGATTCATTTGGCCCTTATTCTGCATTTTGTCTGCATTTCACTATTCCTAATCTAACTGCTTCATTCAATTCAGCTTATTACATCTCAGCAGTTTTTATTCTTGAACTAATTCCTACTTTTATTTTCCCAACTATGCAATCACAAAGCAACACAAAATTTAACAAACCAAAGTAACACAACACCAATTCAACTTTATCATTTTATTTCGATTCAATTGCAAATGTTGGATACAACAAGAGTAGCTTGGAGGATAAGGAAGGCCGCCTCGAAGAAGTCTATCTTTTTCCTTTGGAAGAGGCAGCAAAGATATTAGGGGGATCTAGGTCTAGGGTACCCAATTGAGCTGGGAATGGAGGGAATTTCATTTCCCTTTCTTTCCTTCTTCTGCTCTTAGTTTCCTCGCCTCAACTTGATCTTCAATGAAGATCCTATCGAGAGATCAACCTTCATAAATTTCATCTTGTCTCTCTTCCCAAGCCATTCATTGTTTTCCATTTCAGTCATTACTTCCAAAAATTTGGAAAGATTGTTGTTAATCAAATCCAAATTTTCTAGCCATTCTCTCTACTCGTAGGATTCAAAGATCCTTTTGCTTCTTGTCTCTATCATCCAGTTTATTCTCAAAATCTTTTTTGTAGAGACTTGTATAAAAATTTGAACCTTGATTTGTTCTCCCAATTTGGCTTCCTGCTTTCACCTCCTTTTCTTCATGATGGTTAGGAGCCGAGAATCACGCTCAAAACTAATTGTTATAAAAGATTCATGACTCAGCCTTGAGTTTCAGAGAGAAGATCGCGATCTCTTTCCTTCATTTCTTTCAAGTCCTCTTTGTCAAGAACCTCTTTCATATGTTCTTCTCTTCTTTCGCTCTTCTTCCCATTGCCGATCTCTCTTCTTTTAACTCTTTTCATAAACTCCTTCCCCGAATCTTGTTGCACATTCCACTCTTTTCCTTTCTTCAATCTTCTTCGTATGGCATTGAGGATCTCCATTATTGAATTGTTCTTCAGGTTCTCAGCTTTCTCCCCAAGCCGAATGTCTCTGCTTGCATAGGAGGAGAACTAGCTAAGGGGATGGAGAGAAATCTAAGGGGCTTCTTTTCATCCTCGCTTTCACCGTCTCGCAAATGTGAAAGTATTTTCGTGGAGGAATTTCGGTTCTCTTCTTCTCGCCAAGAACCCCCAAAGTCTCTTCGCTCTCACTGGAGCTCTTGTTTCAATCAACACCCCTTTTCTTGCTCTGGGTCCCTTGCTCACTCTTGTCGTAGGGAGTGGTATGCCATAGGGACTTCTTTCTTCTTCCTGCACTTCTTCCACCCCTACTTTAAACATAAAACAGCTTATCAGTTGCCGTATGGATCACCCTCTTATTTCCTTCATGGTACCTCATTATAGAATTTTCAATTACTATTCCTACATTGAGCTTGTATCCCTTCAAAATAGCATACAGCATAATTGCTTCCTGCTCTCTCACTGTGCACACATGTTTGGTTGGGACCAAAACAGAGGCCAAGAAATAGAACCATACCTTAGCCTCCTCAGTGAGGCTTCCCCTGTTCAGGGTTTTTGGTCCTCCTTCCCCTTGTCCCAATTGTGCTTTTCCGTCAGTGAGCTTTTTGGCAATCTTCTTAAAATTTGGGTTTTCCAAGAGCTTTTTGAACTTGGACCCATGCTTGTGCCCTGCCATTCCATAGGCTTCGTTAACGGCCTCGGGCTCCATATGGTACCCACACTCCTCCGACCGAACACAATGTCAGTTCTTCCCGCCTACCAGATTTGAATAAAATTCCTTCACCACTGGCCGTAGCCTGACTTTTGATGTGCGCAGAAAGCTTCCCAACCTCTTTGTTCAATCATCTCCTTGAAAGGGGTAATAGGGTTTCAATCTTCTTTCTGATACGAACCCCTTGTTAGCATAGTGCTTCTTCCAATTGGAATAAGCTTCCTCTGACACAAAATCTTTTACTTCTTCTTCTCTTGCTTTTCCCTTTCCCTTGTCCATTCTTTCTTCAGAAACTGTTGGTGCTTCTGGTGCTTTTGTGGGAATCTCTTCCATCGGTTCTTCCTGTCGGATTTCTTCTTCTGGTTGCACATATTCCTCCATGATCTCTTCCAGTTGTGCATGTGGTTTGAGGTTTCAAACATTTGAACGGAAGGAAAGTTTTCTCAAGATTTTGAGAGCTAGGTTTTCAGGAATTCTAGGAATCGTATGGAAGGGAGGATGAACGGTTTCTGGAAATTGGAGTGGGAGTGGGAAGAAGTTCTCCAACAGTTGCAATTCAATCAAGTTTTTGTGGGCTAATTATTATTTCATTAAATTCGCTTGTCGCGACATCAATTTTGCCTCACTTTTATTTAAACACACTCTTAAGGCATTTACTTAGTGGGAGTAGTCAAGACAGATTCTTTTATGTCACGACATACTAAGTTTTTCGTACATAAATAGGTTTTTTTTTTTTAGATATCAGGTTGTCCCATGTCGTGACTTTTTCATTTTCAAGTTTCTTTTGTTTTCATGCGACTCTTATGCCTTGTTTAATGATCTCAAAAATGAATTCCTTTATTAATCCTATACCCTTAGACATTTATCTGTGCATCTCCAAGGTAAATTCAACAAGCAATTCACTCATATTTCATGTGTTTGGTTTAGGAGAAAGCACTCCCTTGTTCATGTCGTACATTTCTCGCAAGTTGCCGGAGGTGTCCCGAGTTGCTTTTCGCTCATGTCTTTCATACTTTGCGCACGCATACGTATGATTCAAGAAAATTTAATTAAACTACAATTAAATTCTCAAAATTAAATCTATCTTTATAAGAACTAATCAAAACGAAATTACTGCAAAAAAAAAAATTTTCAAAATCTAAAAGCAGAAACTAAATTTTCTATGGTTTGCCTCCCATCACAAGTTTTCGCTTTGAGTCCCAATGGACTTGTCGTTTGGTTCTTCTTCTTTCTAGATAACCTGCTAGAGCTCTTCCATTCCTTCCTCCCTGCTTAGATAGTGCTTCAGTTTTTGTCCATTGACTTTGAATTCTTCTCCGGGCATCACCCTTAATGTCACCGTCCAAATGTATTGTTTGACACCACCGTATGGCCCACTCCATTCGGGTTTCAAACTTTCCGAAAACAATTTCAGCCTAGAATTAAACAAGAGAACCTGCTCAAGCCTCGAACTCCTTCCTCGTGATCCTTCGATCATGCCATTTTTGTCTTATCCTTGTAGATTCTAGCATTATCATAGGCTTCATTTCTCAATTCTTCCAGCCAGACATAGCTTGGAGCAATCTCTTCCCTGCGCTTTAAAATCGGTTCAACTTCATGATGGCCCACATTGCCTTATTCCAATTCCGTAGGTAGGTGACATGGTTTGCCAAAACAATTCAGATGGGACATTCCAATGGAGTTTTGCGCGCGCCCCCGTGAAGCTCCAAAAGTGCATCATCAAGTTTGAAGACCAATCCTTCCCGCCAGCTCACAGCCTTTCAAGTACTCTTTTAATCTCCCGTGGAAATTTCGTCATTCATCGGTCCGGGATGATAAGCTGCACTCCATTACATGCTCGATCCCACACCGCCATGAGTTTTGCAAATATTTTGTTTGCAAAATGGCTTCCCCATCACTAATGATAATTCGTGTTCCAAATCGCTTCAAAATATTTTTCAAGTAAAGAAGCTCACAACTGTATAAGATCATTCCTTGACAAGCTAATGCTTCCACCCATTTGAAACACAATCAATCGCAGCGCATGTACAAAGTTCCCAAATGATGTCGGGAATGGTCCCATAAAATCTATTCCCCATACATCAAAGATTTGTACCCACCATTATAATTCTTAGGGGCATTTCATTTCTACTCGCGATATTTCAATCTTTGGCATCTATCACACAATTTAACCCACTCAAGACAATCTCTCAAGATAAGGCCAATAAAATCCAGATTGAGTATCTTATGAGCCGTTCTTTCTCTTGAAAATGCCCCATATGGTGATGCATGGTATCTTATCTGTAATTTTGCCTTGTTCATTTTCTTCCGCACACACTTTGATTATCATGTCAAGACCTCTTTTAAATAATAAAGGATCATCCCAAATATAATACCCGCGTCGCCTGAAGTTTCCTTCGTTGTAGCTGAATTCTGAAGGAATTACTCCACAAGCTAAATAGTTCACAATATCAACATACCATGGAAGTTGGAAGGAAACTTTAAATAGTTGCTCATCCGTAGTTCTCGTTAATATTACTTTCCTCGCCAAAGGCTTCTTTCACTTCGACAAGTGATCGCCTATCACATTGTCACACCCTTTATCCTTGATCTCCAAGTCAAACTCTTGCAATAGCAAAGACCCACCTTATCAATCTTGGCTTAGCTTCCCTTCTTTGACATCAGGTACGATTGTCAGTGATGACGCATGAATAACAATACGGGATCCCAAATGTATCGCTCGAATTTTTCATGCTACAAATACTATGGCTAGCATCTCCTTTCGCTTGTTGAGTAATTTTCTTATGCTTCATTGAAGGTTCTACTAGCATAGTATATGGTCTTGAATATTTTCTCCTTTCTTTGCCCTAAGACAGCTCCCATTGCAAAATCACTAGCATCACACATTATTTCAAATCCCTGGTCCCATTCTGGTGCAGCCATTATAAGTGCTTGAACCAATTTGATCTTGATTTCTTCAAAAGAAATTTCTATGTGAGTCATCAAAATTAAACCTTGTATCCTTCTCCGCAAGAATTCGCATAGTGGTCTCGCTATTTTTGAGTAGTTCCTTGATGAATCTCCTATAAAATCCAAAGATGTTCCAAGAAGCTTCTTACTCCTTTTTATCGTGTGGTGCAAGAGTTTTGATAATGGATAATTGATCGTCTACTTCCCCTACCCAAGAGCGTAAATTTTATGCCAAGAACAATACTCCTTCGTTACTCATAAAATGGCATTTTTCCCAATTCAATGCTAGATGTTTGTCTTGGCATCTTTGAAGCACTGTTTCTAAGTTCTTCAAACACTGATCAAAACTGGATCCATACACAGTGAAGTCATCCATAAAATTTCCATAACCTCTTCAACCAAGTCTGAGAACATTGACATCATACACCTCTGGAATGTAGCAGAGCATTATTACGTGCCCTGCTCGGCATCCTTCAAGGCAAAGGTACCATAGTGTGAATATGGTCTTTTCTTTAGTCCTCGTGCAATAGCAATCTGATTGTAGCCGGAATACCCATCCAAGAAACAAAATGAGGGTGTCCCGCTAATCTGGCCCAACATCCGATCAATGAAGGGCAAAGGAAATGATCTTTCGTGGTTATGTTCGCCTCGTAATCAATGCATACCCTCCATCCCGTCACTGCTCTTGTTGGAATCAATTCATTTTTCTCACTATGATCACAAAGAAACCCACCCTTCTTTGGAACCATGACCTGGCTCACCCAAGGACTATCTAAAATTGCATAGATAAAACCAGATTCAAAGAATTTGAGTACTTTTCCGACTACTTCCTTCATCACCGGATTCAGCTTCTCTTGATGTTCACAGATGGCTTTGAATTTTCTTCTAGCGGCACTTCAGTATGCAAATTGATGGACTCGATACCCTTTAATCCTTCAATGGACCAAGCTATAGACTCTTTAGTGCTTCTTTAAGATTTTCAAGAATCTTCGTTCCTCAAAGATCACCGAAGTCTACAGAGATAATCACTGGTTTTCTTTAGTGATTCTAAGTAAGCATACTAAATGACTTAAGTAACTCTTTCAACACTAGCCCTCTTCAACGGTTTCTTGATGAATTTCCCCTTTTCATTATTTTCCCTTGTCATTTCGTTTGTTTCGTGCTCAAATACGCTTCTATAGAATGAAAACTGCCAGATGGACAATCGCAGTAGTCATCTTCAATATATCGGGAATTTATCTCTTTTTCATTGATAAAAATTTGAGCATTACAATCATTGTGAACATCAGGGTTGTAGGTATAGACATCATCAACTATATTGCAATTTTCTCGTCTATGTCTACATTCCCGCATGCTTTTTGATCAAGTTGAAAGCAAAGAAATTTTCCTCTCCAACCTCAAGGTGAGAACTCCTTTGCATGTCGATTAGGCAGCGCCCAAAGAGGCTAGGAATGGTCTCCCCAATAGCAAGGGTACTTGTGAATCTTTTTCCATGTCCATAATGATGAAGTCTACTAGGAAAACAAATTTCCCAACAAAGGACTAAAGACATCTTCCATGACTCCTTCAGTTTTACCATCGACCAGTTCGTCATTTGAAGAGTAATAAGGGTGGGAATAACTCTCCCCAAACTTAATTGCTTGGCAAATGTAAAGAGGCATCAAGTTTATACTATAGCTCCCGAGTCACAGAGAGCTTTCTTCGAATTCAACTCTCCAACGATGCAAGGAATTGTAAACCCCGATCCTTCATCTTTCTCTCGCAATTCTTTCTTTAATACAACACCAAGTAGCAAGTAGATTCACAAGCCCTTCTTCTACTATCTTTCTTTCGTCAAAGATGTCCTTCGTGAATTTTGCATAGAGTGGCATCTGAGTCACCACTTATGTAAAGGGCATACTGATCTCTAGCTTCTAAAAGGTTTTCAAAAACCTTGCAAACTTCTCCTCTATCTTTGATTTCTGCAGTCTCTGTGGAAATGGGACTGCAGGTTTAGAGCCTTGGATATCCTTCCTGTCCACTCCTTCTTTCTTTTTCCAAAGGCTTCTTCCTTTCTCTCGGGCTTTCTTTCTTCTTTGTCATTACATTTTTTTTCTTCCATCTTTCTAACTCCTTCCCACTCCTAAGCCGCACACCCATGCGCCTTTTGGATTCTTCTTTTCAGGTCACTGGGAAGGCATCTTTCCTCCGCTTTGCGTGGTTGGGGGCCACCGCCTCTACTTGTGTCTCCTGTGTTCTTCAGTGGATGCATTGGTGGTGTTCGAAAATTTGAGAACTGCAGCGCTGCTTCCAATTTCGCAAACTTGTTCATGGAGGTTCAATGTTCTTCTTATTATCCCCATGAATCATAAAGATCTCGTTTCTTCAAAAGATTAGGCCCTTCTCACCCCGATATTCATTTCGTGTTCATTTTTGCCGCCGCTGAAAACTCCGTGGTCACATAACCCGCTGAGGGTTCGTCCATGCCGAGGGCCTTGTAAAGCCCCTCCACCATAGAGAAATTCTCATGGTTCCTCGCATCAGTGATAAATGGGGGCCGGCAGGTTAGTATCGGGTCGTTCGTAGTTCGCTCATCCCGCATAATTAACCTCTTCAGCATCATGTAATTGTTTCTGCCAGCCTCTCTCAAGACTTCCCTTCAATAACTCTCTTCAACTCCGTCCTATCTCATGGGCAAAGTGTGTGTGTCTTCCTTTCTGCTTGTCCATCCCGGGCATAATGGCATCCAACTCGCCTCCATGGCAGCCATCTCGCTTCAGCTCCATGATCCCCTTCCTCTCGTCGTTTCCTCTGGAAAACTGTAAGGAGTTTTCTTATACGCATTTAGCCAGTCTTCAATCAGCTCTTTGCCTCTTCAAAGACTTTTCGCTTGAATGCTCCACAACATGAAGCATCAATGATCCCCTTTGATATATCATTCAAGGCATGATATACAATGTCCATCTCAGTCTTGTGATCTATCCCATGCATCGGACATCTTCAAGAACCGCTTGAATCTTTCCCAAGCTACATAATAAAGCTTTCATCTTCCCCATTAAACACAATGATTTCCCTCCTTCTCTCCGAGGTGAGGGCGGGGGGAAAGAATCTACCTAAGTAGGCTCTTACCAACTCCTCCTGGGCATCACCGTAACCATATGGTAAAGATTCATACCATGTAGCCGTCAGATTCTTAGAGAATGGGAATAGATGCAGCTTGATGACTTCCGGTCTCACCCCATTCAACTTCACTGTATTAGCCATCCTGAGAAATCTTCCCAAGTGCTCGTTTGGGTCCTCAAAGTGGGATGACCAAGAACCATGCCGGGGCCGGGACCATTGTAATTAGGCCGGTTTAAGTTCAAATTATTTTGCATCAATAGCCGGTCGCTCGATTGCAGAGTACTCATCTGAATAATAGCTTCCGTGGTCCTCCATAGTATCGCACTCGAGGCCTTCTAGCTCCTCTATGTACTTCATTCGATCCCGTCTTTCATCCGCCATGGTTGAGTTTTCCGGGCTCTTCTTTATCTTTCTCTCTCAAGCTCCGAGTGTTCTCTCTAATTTCAGGTTCATTGAATCGCATCAAAGGTTCTGCTTCCTATGCATTAAAAATTTTGTCCTCAAATCAAAACACACTTACATTAATAGGATTAGTCCGTCAACAAATATTTCAATATGGTTTGTTAAAGGTTAGTGGTTAAAAATAACCACTGCTTGAAAAGCTATTTTTGTTCTTTTCTTCAAAATGTCCAAATTAGCATTCCTTCTTCACCGATATCGATTTACTAAATTTCGATCCTAAGAATCCGCGCCATAAACTCATTGACCTAATTAAACACATGTACAAATTTATAACACTATTGCCAAAAGACTATTGTCTAATCCCCGGCAACGACGCCATAAAACTTGTTGACTTTCTATTATATAAACCACAAATCTCCTAGAGTATATCATTTTCAATTTTGGTTTCGCTCGAGCAAGTGCACGTGCCGACAAGTAATAAATGGATATAGTCCGTATATCGATCCCACAAAGATCTCAAGAATTCTATATCAACTAATTCCGACTACTCAAGCTCCATACTATTTGGACTATAACATGATTGATCCAGCCTTAAGAAGTCAGAAATATACAAGTATTAGGAAAAAAAAATGAACAATCAAATAAACTGAATCTAAAGAATAAAGAATAATGAATAAGGATTTAAAATAAATGGAACCGAGTAGTTATCTTTAGAGGGACACATCAAGATCATCGCTATTGTGAAGTATCACCTCGTAGTTAACACCGATAAAATGGCTTGTATTTCGTGTTTTAAAATCATTCAAGGCGTTAGCAAGATACTGACTTCTCCACACTCCACGCTTCATGATCTAATTTTCCTCGATTCTTCAAGACAGGAATTAGATGACTACTTTTAATAGAATTTCCTAACTGGGTATTTTTCTTTGCAATACTTCATACCCATTTTATGGATCAGAAACCTTAGCTCCCAAGTTATCAAGCAAGGATATACAACTTCCCGGGTTACTCTTCCTCTAAATTAGAATAGATCACCCTCTCCTTGATTAGATCTCGCCTAACACGGATTGGCTTCAATTATCTCGAATTGAGGTGAATCACGCTTGTTTAAATTGATAATCCATTCAACTCGTTCTTGATTTCAAGTGAGAAGAGGATTTATCTAAGCAAACTTATTAAAGCTCATTAGACTTAATAGCGGTGTTAATATACCTTTCAAGGAAATGTTCATAACTCGTGAATGTCTTCTCTCGTATCACCCAGAGGACCTCCTTGAAATCGTGAGCAATGAAACAAATCTTAAATCTAGTATAAGAAACTGGAGTATTCAGATCAAAAACATTAAACCCATAACCGTGGCGTAAATTCATAAACTGAATTCACAAGTCGTTGGAAACAACTACAGAAAGATAAATTCCCGACTACAACATTCACTTAATGGAAGCCGGGTTACTCACCATCGACCATACACTACAAAGATTCCTCCGATCATAAGAATCGGCAATTTGAACCGGAAAAGTCGAATTCCGTAAATTTGTCTCAACTTCAAACATTCCGGTAGTAATTTGAAAGAATGGAATTTTGCATTCAGCTTCTACTCAAAACGATAACATCCAGATCCAGAAAATAAAACAAAAATAAAGAAATATGAAAATAATCTAATCTATAACGACGGAAATAGAAAAAGAAAATAAAAGAAAAGAAAAGAAAAGAAAATTAAAATGAAGCCTTCGCTACCCGTGATCTCGCTCGCCACCTCCCGCTCCTGCACTTTCTTTCTCGGTAGTCGCTATTTATGTGGTTTCGCTGGGCCATAATTCCAATGTATCTTATGGATTTCAAAGTGGACAGCCCATGTTACTGCTCTCGTGCCGCGACCTCAAATCCCTTTGTCACGACATTAGTTAGTTTTGGCACTTGTCGCAAAGATTATCAATAAGTCATTACATTCCTTGTTTTCCCCTCAAGGTATCTTATGTCGCGACATCAATCTCTTGTCGCGACATCAATCCTAAGTCTCGCAGCCTTTGAATCAAAGCTGTTCTCGATGTCGCGACATCACCTTGTCGCGACATCGCCATGTCTTTGCAAATTTTCAATCGATGAACCCCGATGTCGCGACATCAATTTCTTGTCGCGACATCAACTCAAGGAACTGAAACTTTGAATCGTGCGTCTTTATGTCGTGACATCAATCCTTTGTCGACATCACTTTATGCTTCGTGTTTCAATCAGTGCCGTTCGATGTCGCGACATCAACTACGCGACACGCCTCGCGTCTTTGCAAATTAACCGGTATCTTCTTATGTCGCGACATCGATCTCTTTGTCGCAAACATCACTTTATGCCTCGCAGGTTTGAATCAGTTCGCTCCTCGATGTCTTATTATCAATCCCCTTTGTCGCCACACGCCTCATGTCTTTGCAGTTTTCAACTCGGTCTTCTTATGTCGCGACATCGATCTCTCGTCGCGGATACATCACTTTATGCCTCTCAGTTTGAATCGTTCATTCCCCGATGTCGCCGACATCAATCCCTTTGTCGCGACATCGCCTCAGCGTCTTTTTGCAAATTTTCAACCGGATGTTTCGATGTCGCGACATCGATCTCTTATCGCGATATCAACTTAAGGAACTCCGCAACCTTCAACCGAAAGCACGCCTTATGTCTCCGGGAGGCTTCAATCGGCTTGATTTTCGTCGCGACATCGCCTCTGTCGCAACATCAACTTAAGTCACAACAGTTTCATCTTTTCAAACCTATCATAGCTTCGAGGCGCTTCTCTTGTCGCGATCATCCTCGTCGCGACATATCAACCTTTGTCGCGACATCAATGTTGTCGCGACATAATTCCTTAAGTCTCTAGTTAATCCTCAGCCGGAACTTGTGATCCCTGTCGCGACCTGCATCAAATTTCTTTCAATTTTTCTGATGTCGCGACCGATAACCTGGACTGCGGCAAGCCCAAACCGCAACATTAGTTTACCGCCTGTTTATCGCCCCGCCATTTTCTCGCATTTTTACTCCACCAATTGTCGATTTTTCATCGCTTTTTCTTCTTTCTTTCACACTCCCTGCTAATAAAAAATTGGTGAGTTTCTTCATATTTCTGCATATTAATTATTCCTTTTCAGATGAAAATCAAACAGAAAAATGGATTAAAAATAGATGACTTTTAAGCTCATCAATAACCTGCCTAACATCAAAGGGTATGTCCTGGATGATGGCGTAGTTGAGCAGGGCACGCTTGGCTATCACCTCAAACACATTCGTCGTCGGAATGAGACGCGACGTGATGAAGTGATGCCACACCTTGGGAATATAGGCCAAATGTTCGGGCCCGAAGCAATCGCACCCTTCGCTATCAGCTTCCTCACCCCGCCCGCTGGTCGAACCTCGAGACTCCTAGTAGTCGGGCCGCCATGAGCCTATCAAAAGGCCTGGCGGACCGGGTCAAGATTATAGAATTGGTTTATAGACTTTACGCTGAAGTCTACCAACACCCCACGCACCCGGACCTTTTTCACGACATAGGAGGCGAGGTTTGCTTAGAATTCCCGTACCACACTCGTCGCAGCTGGACGAGGCGGTTAGCATAGCGCCCGCCATCCCTTATTCACAATTGTCTTGTGAAAGAAGTCGTCGTGGTGGAGGAATCCCTTTTCTTTGATGAATGGCCTATTTTTACAAATGGTGCCAAACCTTTCGACCACACCTTCATTGACAAACCTAGTGAGTTCGAAATTCGGTGTCGGCTCCTCACTGGCCCGACCCCATTTAGTGGTCAACTTTCGCTGCTTACTCGACATAGGTGTAGAAGGGTGGATGGCTCTAGACCTCCGAATCACCAATAGGCGCACTGGGGCCGAATGGCGCAAAGGAGGCCACTCCCAGGTGACTTAGACAATTGATCGAGCACCTAGTGTGCACGATGGGACTGAAGGCTGAAATGTCTACAAGGAGACTGGCAAGATCTCTAGACACACCTAAGGTCCTTTCTGGCTCTAACCCGACCTAAAGGTAGGGACAAGATCTGCCCAACTGAAAAGAATGCCTAACCCACTGGATCCGACAGAATGTGGTTAGGCACCCCAAACTAGGCTGAGGGTGATAGAGGCTCTAGACAGGCCCAGGTCGCATATGTGGTCTAAGACCTGGTGGTGAGGGCGACAGTCAATCTGGGAGGCCTGGCACAATGGAGGTGCTGAGCGGTTCGACAACACCGGTGTGCGAGGAGGACTAAAAAAATTAGGGCTTTTGCTCATAACAGGCAAGCCACGCAAATTCGAGCTCAACATCGCGACATTCCCGAGGGTATATAAATATGTCGTCGCAACGTTGAAGTCCAACGTCGCGACATTCCAAGAGGGCTTCAGAACTGGTCGCCCAACGCCGCCGACGCTACGTATGGGCTCTAACGGATCGCCCAACGCTGCCACATTGAGTCCAACGCCGCGACGCGACGTAGGTCGGCGTTTTCGGTTCATTCAACGTCGCGACGTCACAACATTGCGACGTCACAACGTCGCGACGTCACAACGTCGCGACGTCTCAACTTCACGACGTCTCAACGTCGCGACGTTGCAAAGAAGGTGAAAATTAAACATTTTTCCACATTGCATAAGTTTAAGAAAACCCCCTGAATGAGGTTCTAACCCCTCCACCCGCCTGGAATGAACTTATCAAGCGGATCCTCCACATTAATTGCTCTGCTCTGGCCCTCAAAATGCATAACACAAGAA
Organism: Tetrastigma voinierianum; assembly: GCA_016808115.1. Classification (NCBI taxonomy): domain Eukaryota; kingdom Viridiplantae; phylum Streptophyta; class Magnoliopsida; order Vitales; family Vitaceae; genus Tetrastigma; species Tetrastigma voinierianum. Next base: position 141,629 of record JAEQBH010005090.1, read on the forward strand.
AATCCCGATTACGGAAGGAGACAGAAAACCAAACCAAAATTAAAAACAAACAATAAAAATTAAACTATGGAGAGAAAGATTTCAAGAAAAGCTTGGGTTGCCTCCCAAGTAGCGCTTTGTTTAATGTCGTTAGCTCGACCGCCCTGCATCTCAATGATGTAGTTCTAAAAAATGGGACTGTCTTACTTACTACGGCAACACCTCTGGTACGCTTAACGAAATGGTTTGCTTATTCACATGGATATCGTCCCCGAAGTATGGCTTCAATCTTTGTATGTTAACCTTGAATGTGCCTTTCTCAGGGTGCATAATCTCCGCTCCTCCATGTGGAAAGACCTGGGTCACCATAAATGGTCCCGACCATCATGACTTTAATTTCCCAAGAAAAAGTTTGAGTCGGGAATTAAATAGGAGGACCCTCTGACCCGCCTCGAACTCTTTCCTCATGATATGTTTGTCATGCCAGGCTTTCGTCTTTTCCTTATATATTCGAGCATTCTCAGACGTTTCATTGCGAAATCTTTTCATCCAATTCACTAAGTCAGAGACCGCCTTCCTATTTAGTGTATCGTCTGCTGTTCACTCTAAGTGGCCTAGTAGGCTTTATGCTCCAATTCCACCGGCAGGTGGCATGCTTTCCCATAAACGATTTGGAATGGCGACATACCCAATGGTGTTTTAAATGTTGTTCTGTATACCCAATGTTGTCCTCAATCTTTTTCGACCAGTCCTTCCTGAAGTCGTTGACTATTTTCTTCAGAATGGACTTGATTTCTCGATTTGATACCTCTCGCTTCGTCTATTTTCCGTGGTGGTAGCGCGCGAAAGGGATGTGTGGTGCCGCACCCATAATTTGTGCAAGACTTGTCAACCATCTTATTGCGTGAATGGCACTCTCTATCTGATCGCGCTCGAGGCCGAACCGTGTAAATATGTGGCTGCGAAGGAACTGGGCTACCACACTAGAATCATTAGTGCGGGTCGGTATTGCTTTAACCCATTTAGAGACGTAATCTACTACAAGCAAGATGTACTGCTATTAAAGAGGGGGAGCCGGCCCAAGAAATCCATCCCCATAAATCTAAATAGCTCAACTTCCAGAATTGTGTTCATGGGTGGTTCGTCCTTTCTAGAAATTCTCCCTATGCGCTGGCATTTTTCGCAAGTGGATACAAACTGGTGAGCATCCTTGAATAAGCTAGGCCAGTATAAACCTGATTGAAGTACCTTGGCCGATGTTCTCTGGCCGCCGAAATGCCCCCCACATGGTAAAGTGTGGTAAAGGGTTCGCACACGACCATTTCATCTTCTGGTACACATCGCCTTATCACTTGGTCAACACAATGCCTATATAGAATACGTTCCTCCCAATAGTAGTGTTTCAAGTGTGTCAAGAACCTCTTTTTTGTCGATATTAAATTCTAGAGGGATCACCACCAAATAATTCACATAGTCGACTAAACTGAACCACCCTTTGCCTTCGATAGCAAGAGCCGCTTCATCCGAAATCAAGGTCATTCACATGGACCTCATCTCTTGCCCCTTCTAACCGTGACAGATGGTCTGCGACTAGGTTCTCTGTTCCCTTCTTATCTTTAATCTCTAAGTCGAATTCTTGCAACAAGAGTACCCACCATATTAGTCTTGGCTCAAGGCCCTTAGTCATAATTTTATGGCTGAGTGGTCAGTGTGGACTACTACCTTATTGCCAATCAAATAGGGCCTAAATTTGTCAAAGGCAAAGACAATGGCCAATAGTTCCTTTTCGGTGGTGGCATAATTCAAACAAGTATCATTCAAGGTTCAAATTTAGCATAAGATAACCCGAAATATTCTTTCTCTTTTCTGCCCTAGCACTACTCCAATCGCATAGTCATCATGGCCACATATTAGCCTCAAATGGAAAGTCCCAATCTGTGTATTACCAATAGAGTCGATACCAATTTATCTTTCAAGACTGAAAATGCTCAAATACACTGCGCATCAAACTCAAATGGTGTCCCTTGGACTAGTAAATTAGACAACGACTTTGCAATATGAGAAAAGTCTTTTATGAAATGTCTATAGAACCCTACGTGGCCCAAAAAGCTTCTTATGCCTTTCACTGATGAGGGTGGAGGTAATTTCTCTATTGCTTCAATTTTTGCTTTGTCTACCTCATTCCTTCAGAATCAAGGCTCCAAGTATACGCCCTCTTGCACCATAAAATGGCACTTCTCCCAATTAAGTACAAGATTGGTCTCCTCGCATCTAATCAACACCGATCTCAAATTTTCCAGGCAATTTCAAAGGAGTTTCCCAATACAGAAAAATCATCCATGAAGACCTCAATTGTCTTTTCAACCATATCAGAGAATATGGCCATCATACAGTGTTGGAATGTGCTTGCATTGTACGTCGAAGGGCATCCGCCCGAATGCGAACGTATCATAGGGGCATGAAGTCGCCTTCCCGATCTTCGTGGGTTATAGGAATCTAATCAGAAATAAAATACCCATCCAAAAAGCAATAGTATTCATGTCCGACTAGTCTATCCAACATCTAATCCAGAAACGGCAATGGAAAATGGTCTTTTCAAGTAGCTTTATTCCGCTTTCTGTAGAAGTCAATACAAATTTCGGCCGCTGGACTGCTCTAGAAGGCACAATGTGTTATTCTCTCTGCTCTTATGATCGCTTGCCTTTGGTACTAATTGCACGAACTCTCCCATGCAATCGTCGTAAATAGATAAATAACCCTGTCTACTAATTTTTAGTACCCCTCGCGAACTAATTCTTCATAGTTGATCTCGCCTCCGTGCTTCCACTGAAGGCTTATGACCATCTTCTAGAAAAATTCGATGCATGCACATAGAAAGACGAATCCCTTTTAAATCAGCCAGAGACCATCCAAGCGCATTTTTGTGATCTCTGAGTACCCTCAATAACTTATCTTCCTCTATTGTTGTCAGGGACGCTGAAATAATCACTGGTAAGGTGGAGGCATTCCCAAGATAAGCATACTTCAAATGCTTAAGTAAAGGGCTTTCGGCCCATCTCGGGTGGTCGCTCAATGACGGCAATCGGTGTTTTAGCATTTTCTCCTAGATTCAAAATATTTTCTTCTATTAAGTCTTCGAATGAATCCATCCATTTGCCATACCGCCTCTTCTCCCAATATTTCGAATCACTTCACCAAAGTTAGCCTCCAAAGGATCAAATAGACCACTTTGCTAAACACTATGCCTCCATAATCTCTACTATGAAGCACGACACTTTGGGCAGGAGGTGTTTTTTTTTTTTTTTTTTTAATTACTTCAAACACATTAAACTTAACTTGCATTCTCACCTCGCCTCCCTTGTACGTCAATCATCGCTCTTCCAGCTATAGAAAGTGGCCTACCCAATATTATGGGTATTTCTTATCTTCTTCCATATATAACACAATGAAAACTACTGGAAGATGAATTTGTCACTTTTACTTCAGAACGCCTTCTACTCCACCCCCTCTCAATGCTTTAAGGACCTAATAACTAACCTGGGAGGTAGATCGTGGTCGATTTGTTTCACCTAATCCCAAGCGCCTAAATATGGATAAAGCGTAATGAGATCGATATCAGTTCAAGTCACACAAAGCTCTCTCAAAGATGGCTTTCCCGATGGTGCAAGGGATAGTGAAATTACCTTGGTCTTTTAACTTTTGCGGCAACTTCCTCTAAAGGATGGCACTACATTCTTCAATGAGATTGACTGTCTCGAAATCCAACAATCTTCTCTTCTGTGATAAGATGTCCTTCATAAATTTGACATAACTTGGCATTTGTTCCAGAGCATCAGCAAACGGAATGTTGATGTGCAATTTCTTAAACACTTCCATAAACTTGGTGAACTGCTTATCCATTTTATTCTTCTTTAGGCGCTAGGGATGTGAATCGCTATGGGTCAGTGGGATCCTTTGCCTCGCTTTCTTCTCCCCCAAACTTTTCTCTCGGGTCAGTTCTCCTCTCAGAGATTATCATTCTAACTGGTCTAGATGACTTCCTCAGTTTCTACCTCCCCTATCACTGAAGGTTTCCCCTGTATTGCCAATTCTCTACCACTTCTCAGCATGACTACTTTTACATGTTCATTCCCTTCTCGTCTCAGGTTCACTTCTGAGTTGCTTGGTAAGGAACCCGGCTGCCTTTCTATCAATAGATTGGCCATTTGGCCCATCTGTACCTCTAAATTTCTCAACTACGCTGCTTGATTGTTCAATTGGGTGGCCTGGTGGTGCATATTCGCCTTTGTCTCATTCATAAAGGTGGTATGCAAGGTAAGCATTTGCGCAAGGGCTTATTCCAAGTCCACCTTTTCTCGAGGTGGTTCGCCACTTGGGTATGGTATGTCGTTTGATTGTTCCTCCATCCATAACCCCGATCAGATCTGATTATTCGATTGTTACGCCACCCTCGGGCCTTGATTCTCTCGGGGCTCGAGTAGTTGCTGCCCCATCCGACCCAAATTGCTAGACTGATTCCTCGTTAAATCCTGACATTATTACCGGGCATGCTCTACTCGCTTGTTGTCCCAACTAACATTCTCGCTGCATCGCTATGCCGACCTCCACATAATCTCACATAACCCCATGCCTAGTCCGACGGCATTTGCACCCTACGCTAAGCCATTTAGTGTCGAAATGACGTGAGTTACCGACATCGAGGACCCTGCTTATCTATGCCATCAAGGCCTGCCACTAGTGTGCACCTATCTCTGTGCCATTGATTGGTATTAGTAGTAGCATCCTCCAGGATTTCATATGCTTGGTCCGTGGTCTTCTTCATTAACGCACCTCCTACCGAGGCATCAATCACTGTTCTAGTCGCATTCCTCAGACCATTATAGAAAGTATGGACTTGCATCCATCTGGTGAGCCTGTGGTGTGGGCACTTCCTCAACAGTTCATGAAATCTATCCCATGCCTCTGCCAAGCTCTCTCCCTTTAACTATCTGAATGTATTGATCTCTGTAATAATTGTAATTTTCCAAAGGGAAAATTGTCAAAAACTCGCACTAGGTCGCTCCATGAAGTAATAAACCGGTGGTTGACTTGTCACCAAAGGCTTTACCCTATCACCTAGTGAGAGCTGAACAATCTCACCTTAAGTGCCCTTCGCTTACTCCCTTTATATCAATCGTGTCACATACTTCAATGAAGTCGATCAAGTGATATTTGGATTTTCATTCGCAACTGCGGAAACGTAATGCTCAAGCATTTATAAGTGTCATCAATTTCCGCCAAGTTGCTTGCCTCGAATAGGTGGTCTTCGAATAGCCGGCTCAAACAACTGTGTGGAAAATTTAGTAACATGAATGGATCATCAGTCGTATAAACCCGGCCCGACGCCCGATTCCTTCCATTATTCCCATTATGACCCCTTTGCAGCTCGTTTTGCTCTTGGTTGTGATCTTGCTCTACAATGTCCTGCATGATCTCTAGATTTTTGTATTGTGCTTCTCTTTGTTCTCTGCTTAAACGGTGTAAAGTTCTTCCTAGCTCAGATCAAACTACGTAGTTCAACTTGACCCCGGCTTCGCATACATTCACAATAACCTTAATCTGAAATCACACACAAAACGCAAAAACCAAATTACAAGCACTTGTAAAAGCAAAATAAAAATAAAAATAAGAATTCCAAAGTAATATATAATTGCACTTTTTCAATATCAACTCTTAAAGCTCCCCGAAACAAATACTAAAAACTTTGGCCAGTCGAAGCTATGATGTGGTAAAATTGCACGCCTATGTGGGTAAGTGCACGTGTTGTATCAAGTAATATAATGTACCTAGGTACGGATATCGATCCATGGAGATAAGCGTTGATTACTGAAATTAGCCTTTGAATATTATCTGGACGTAAGCTTTGAATGACTAGTTAACTAAGGTTCAGAGATTAAACTAAACTAAATTATCTTAGTAAATCGTGTTTGCGGGAGACTAGTGGCCTGGTCTTACCCCTACCACTCGATGGATTACTACCTAGAGGAATTACTATTCGCCTATCCGACTTATTGATGGCGAGGTGGTCTTACCTACGAGATACTTCCGATGCATCCGCCTCATCTCGTCAGCGCAGCTGGAGTGTATCTCTACCTCACCCTAATGCTCCGAAACGCTTAAATGTTCAAACCTTAATCACCACCCTAAGAATCGAGATATCTCTATTTACCAAATTGACCGAGGGTCGCTCTATTCGATCCTCGAAGGTCCCCATCTCGATCCTGATACTGGGCAAAAATCATGCCAATGTTTGCCAGACATCACATGTATATAAACCACAAATATAAAGCAGATACAAACAAGTCATAAATAACTAAATAATATAAAATCAAAGTCTTAATCCATGCAATCATGACAGGGTTCAACAAAACCCTAGATGTGAATCTAGAACATACTGGACTTGAGTATACACATAATCAATCTAGAAATCATCAGCATTTTTGTTTGCAGAAAAGAAGAAATACAAAAGGGAAGCTTCTTCCTCCAATGATCCCGCCGTTGTCGCTTCCGCTCTGATGTTATCCGTGACGCTCTTCGACATCCCCCTCAAAATTAGGGTCTCCCTGCATTTAATGATGTCGGCATTTAGTCGCAGGACGCTATGAATGCCAGACGCTCAAAACGCTAGTCGCTTGTTGACTTTCTTCTGTTGACCAGGCATCACGACATTGCGACGTCGTGACATTGCGACATTACGACATTGCGACGTCGCAACGTTGGGACGCCGCGACATTGTGATCGTCAACCGCGGGCACCAAGATTTCCCTGTTTTAAGTGTTTAGCTCCAAATCGCCCAAACCACCCTCTTGACCCGCACTACAAAACTCCAAAAATCAGATCTTGAGCTTACGCTTTATTTAAAATGTAAAATCAATTAAAATCATAAAGCGGACGAGGGTATACTATGAGTGTTTTAGGCACTCATCAATCTAATTTTGAGTATATGTGTTAATTAAAACTAGTTGGAACTGTTTAAAGAAAGAATTAAACTAACAGGTAAAACTGTTCAAAAGTAGATATTCTTAGAATTACTCTACCATCAATTCCTGTAACAATGTAGCTCTCAAGGCCTATAATATGTTATGCTCAAGACAATCTAAGGTTTTTGGGTAATATATTAGCATGAGAGATCAATCAATTAGATTTCTAAAATCAGAGCCCGACATTTTCCCACTTGTGAGGCAAGTGGAGTAGCTAATTATAATGTAGTAGGATCATCAAAAGTATAAGTAAAGAGGGAAAAGGGAGTGTATGATATATGCAAGAAAACTTTCAATCCTCCTCTACTCTGATGCTTCGGCTACCTAAGGTGGAATATGCAACAACAACATGAGCAACAATATAAAGAAATTGGCAACCTCATATTTCTATGGAACACACATGCAACACTTAATTTTCACATTGATTAGCAATAAAATACCTAGAAAATCAACAAAACATGAAGTGAAGAATGCCAAGTAGTGCTTAGGCCAATAAAGAAACTACACTGGATGTTCGTATTCTCTCAAGAAACCAAGAGAAAATAGAGAGATTAACATCTACAAATTGAAATGAGATGAGCATGAGAAGAGTTCTAAGCAGGAGCAATATAATGGTTCATTGGTTGAGGGCAAACTCACTTATGACTATTGAGCCATATATGGTAGCGGTCGATTATGGTTCATTGGTTATAGTCATCATGAATTGTAATAGCATTATCTTTGTCATGATTTTCTCGAGGTTACTCATAGAAATAAAGACATAGATGGTCAACGACTTCATCTTAACTGGTTATTAGAGAGATTCTCGATATTAGCACCGTATTGTCATCATTTGTCGTTGCGATGCTTCAAAGGCTTATATATTGCAACTTATCTGATTTCTTTTGCAAACAAGTTAAATAGCAAAGTTCATTTGATGTTCGTGCCACTTCTGAAAGACTTTGAAGTTGCAGGTAGTTATAGTCGGGGTAGTGCTTGCTTGGCTTCGTTGTATAGAGAGTTGTGTCGGGCATCTCATATGGATGCACATGATATATCAAGCATGCTCATAATACTAAAGTTATGGATATGGGATAGATTTCCATTCATTGCACCTCAAAGCATCTATATTCAATACCATGTGACACGCTTGCACTACCTCCATGCATGGGGCATATGGTATGTATATTACTAACATGTCTTAAATAAGCATCTACATGTTACCATACTAACACCTCTTGTATAATAATATTAAACTTTCAGGTATTTTTTTTTTTATATCTTATAAGCTAGAGAGATGAGTTATGCACCACAAAAAAATATCTAATCATGCTCTAACCCATTATAGGTATCAATCGGATTTCCTTCGTCAAATAAGGTGAAAACCACTTAACTTTTTTTTGTATTGTTAGTTATTATTGAATTTTAGTAGTTTCTCATCACTTTTCTATTTTTTCTTTTTCATTGTAGATTATTTGCACCATATCGATGATATCATGACTAAACTACCTGCTTATTATACTTTTGGTGTTGATATATGATCGAATTACTCTCCTTATCGTTTTCACATTGTCAAGGATATGCACTGAGGATAGAGTATTGGGACAATTTGGGATGCGCTAGAGATTCAGTCTTCATACAAAGGCCATCTTTGCATCGCTATGATCTATAAAGGGGGTGAAGATGATAATTGATGGAACGACATCAAGAATATATTCAAAGTCGAATTCTGCACGTGACCATTTGCTAGTACTAAAGCATACTCAAAAGTGATGACATATCATGATCCATATATGGTTTGGTATCATTTAATCACACATTTATTTCTTACTCCTCAAGGGTCATTTTGTGACGCCCCATTTCCCGGGGGTCTCGTTGACTACCGTCAACCTGCGGAAAACCTGGGTGTCTCATATCATGAGACCGATACATGAGTAAAATGATCACTTTGGCTCATACATCAATACTCACCAAAAATCTAACCAACTATATTATAATAGTTCAAGAGTTAATTAAATCCTCTAATACAAAAATATATATCATCAAAAATTAAGAATTCTAATACATGTTTTTCAAAATATATATATATATATATATATATATATATATATATATATATATATATATCAAAGCCACATGTCGGCTTTCTTCATAGTAGCCTCTAATGAACGCCGTTTTCCGAACACCCTGCACCTAAAAGGGAATCCCACGATGGGGTGGGCACGCTCAGTAGTTGAATCCTACGCAGGGCTACTTCCCCACCTAAAAATGCACATGCAATGGCACATCACAACATCCACATTCATACACCACAATGCATACATGGAATGATTTATATCATGCATGGAAATGTTTTCCATGCCCATACCGAGTCACCCATCGCACTTCACACATGCCTATGCCAAGTGTGAAAATCGTCACTGGTAATGTCAATGACACCCAACTATCGAGCCTTTGTCGGCTCACCAACACCCACTGCAATTTGCCAATGGGTAACCATCCCCAGTCAATCCCGACTCTTATCACTCAACTCTAGGCCTAAGTGATGAACATGACCGTGAGTTTTCTCTCTAGGGGCAATAGAACTTTTCTAATCATACCGCGGGTCTCCAACACCCATATAGAACCTTTCGATAGTACCGTTGTGTCTCTCACACTGTGCAAAACCTTTTCGCATAGTGTCGAAGTCTTTACACCCATTCGGGTCTTTACATCCATGCAAAGACCTTTCTCGATAATACCACTCTGCCCCTACACCGAGTTCCAAGGACGCCCAACACACATTAATTATTTCTCACTTTATAATTTGAACTATGAGTCTTCATTGGACGTAGTCCCAAAGACAAACTCAACCCACATTCACCACGAATGGTGAATAACCATACCGTGCACCCATACCCGACTCGACGCGATGTCACCGTGCACATGAATGCAATGATGCCAATTCATATATCCAATTCCAATGGCTCAAAAACAATTATATATTATATAATTCAAACATCATGTTAACACATTAAATTACACGCATTAACAATTCTTTTCCGTACACACTCCAAGCCATTCATTTTAAGCAATATTATGTAAAAATCATACATGGACAATTTTCATCCAACCATCAACCTAGATCGCTTAACAAATTCCTAAACAATACGCGGGTTGTCCGAACCGCCTGTGGCTCCCAAAGATTCGGTCCCACTCCGGAGGACCGAAAACCCACAGCCATTTCGGCCCCAAACACTCCAACCACAATTTGCATGTTATTCAAATATCAAGCAACAACACAACATCATTTTTTAGTCCGAGATCGGCTCAGACTGGCCCAAAATCCGGTCCCGAAATTTCCAAAGATGTAGTCCCACTTTCCACAACATCAAGCGCTTTTACATGGACATTTTCGCCCAAAATAATTTTCTCGAACCGGTGCAACATAGTCTCATGCTCTGTCCGTGGACTCCGCCCAAGGGCAAAGCCCCCACTTCCAAGATAGCCCCCTTTAGACTCACCGACCATTCCGGCCTCATGCCTCCCAAACACCATTTTCATGGCATTTTAAATAAGAAGTAAAAGTAGGAGAAGACCCTTACCTCCCGGAGTTGTCGAAACTCCACAAAATTGGTGTCCACGTGTAGCCCTTGCAGCGTAGAGCAACTTTGCCTCTTGGCCCGACGAGAACCGACAACCGAACGTCGGAAATCTGTGAGAGTAGTCTGACTTTCTCTCTAAATCAAAGCCCCCTCCACCGCCGATCCAAATCTAAAATGAGAGAAGAGATGTCTTCTTTTTCTCTTCATTTATTTCCTTTTTGTTCTCTCACTTGCCACTTGTCAACCTCCCATTGGTTGACTTGGATTTCTTATCCTCTTATCCACCTACATTGGATTTCCATCCAATTTGGAGATGCCACATGTCCACGTGGGCCTCACTTGGCTCTCCTGGTTTGACTAATTCTGCACCTGACACGTGGCACATTGTGAGCCATTCAAAATGTGACAAGTGTCTCGCACTCCCCCCGTTGCCTCGAAAAACGTGAAATTCCGACTGTTTCGAAATTCGACGAAATTCGACGTGGTAGCTAGATTTCGTGAGACGATTCCAATGGTGAAGTCCGTTTCATCATCCAAGATCTAGAATAATTCCGTGATTAATTACAAAATTAATATTTTATCTCTTTTAAGAAAATTATGATTTTCTGGGATTCACACATTTCATCACATATTAGTAATAAAAACAATTTTTGACTTTTTATAACACCCAAGTAATTTCAATAAATATTAACTTTATTTTCCTTTCAATGTATAAAGTAACATCTTTGATGAGCTTAAAAGTCATCTATTTTTAGTCCATTTTTCTGCTTAATTTTCATATCAAAAGAGACAATTACTTTGCAGAAATATGAAGAAACTCACCCATTTGTTATTAGCGTAGAATGGAAGAAAGAAGACAAAGTGAGAAATGCGTAATGAAGTGGGAATAAAAGTGCCAATTGGCGTAGCGCAATAGAAAAGAACTCGGCTGAGTCATTGATGCGCTTAGTTACATACCAATATGAGGTCGCGACATCAGAAAATTGAAGGAAATCTGATGCAGGTCGCGACATGGATAACAAGATATTGAGGTCACGACCTGAGACTGCTCATGAGAAAGCTGCAAAAGCATGAGCTGAGGTCGCGACGTGAGATCGAAGTCGTGACTTCAAGAACCACAGTTCAAAGCTACAGAGTCATGAATCAAGTCGCGATAAGATAATGGCGTCGACATCGTGAACAATCAGTCGAGACTCAGGGAGGCATGAAGTGATGTCATGACAAAGGATTGATGTCGCGACAAAGAGCCATCAAAGGAAAGATACAAGTGGCGATAAGACGTGGAAAGCATGCGTGAATCGATGTCATTAACAACATATTGATGTCGCGACATCATGAGGAAACAATGAGTTCCGCAGATTCTTAGTTGATGTCACGACAAGAGATTAATGTCGCGACATCTGAAGACAAGTTGAATGCTGCAGAAGACAGGAGCTGACGTCGCGACGTGAGATCGAGGTCGCGACTTCAAGAGCGACTAGTTGAAATATACAAAGGGCGTGACTAGATGTCACGACAAGAGATTGTTGTCTTGACACCAAGAACAACCAAATAAGGCCCCGCAGAACTAAGTCGATGTCGCTATTAAGAGATCGATGTCGCGACATCGTGAACCTTCGTATGAAAGTCAAAAGAAATGAATCGCCACGAGCAGTATCACGTGTCGCGACATCGTAAGATTCCACGGATAAACTTGAGTTTTATTTAGCTTCGATGTCGTGGACCGAGATCGGGGTTTACACGAACTCCGCCATTAGCTGATAAAGTTCATAAAGTAATGTCGTGACAAGAGAATGACGTCACGACATCAGGAGCAACATGTGAAGCCTACGGTTAAAGTAGTTCCGATGTCGACAAGAGAAACGACGTCACGACACCACTAATGATCAGCTCAAGACTGTATAGACAAGAAGCTAAGGTCGCGACGTGAGATCGAGGTCTACATGATGATGTCGCACAAGGAATTGAGGTCGCGACTTGAACAAGCACCAGCCTCGGGATACTTAAAATCCACAAACAGCTACATTGAGATTAGGGCCCAACCGAAAAACCCTATAAATAATGCTGCTAGCCTATCCGAAGAGAAAAGTAGTTGCGCCAATGCATTTAGAGAACCGGATAAATAAGGCTCATTTTCTTTATTTTTTAGTTTCTTTCTTTCCTTTTATTTTTTCTTTAATATGGATAGATTAGATTAGATTTATCGTTCTAGTTTTCTTGTATTTCTGGATCTGGATGTTATCGCTTGAGCCAGTTTTAATGTAGAATTCAATTTCTTTCAAATTACCACCCGAATGTTCAGTTCGTATTAAATTCTCGAATTGATTGTTTCGGCTTCAAATTGCGCTATTCTTAAGGATCGAGGAATGATGTATCGTGTAATTCAGTAATTGAGGAATCCAAATTCTTTCCATTATGAACGTTAGTCAGAATTTATCTTTCCTGTGAGTCTTTTCCACAAATTGTTAATTCGCTAATGAATTTACTGGGTTTTGGGTTTATTGTCTTGGACCAATACGCTTCTTATACCTGCTAAGATTTGCGCTATCGCTTCCGATCTCAAGGAGGTCCTCCAGTGATTACTGTGGAAGACATTCCCGAGAGTAATGTACATTTCTTGAAGGTATACTGACCGCTATTAGGATCTTTTCGAGCTTTGTAAGTTCACTTAGATAAATCCTCGTCTCACTTGAAATCAAGAACGAGTTGAACTGTTATCTATTTAAACAAGCAAAGAGTTCACCAATTCGATAGTTAGCCAACTCGTTACCTGAGATCTAATCAAGGAAAGGGTGATCTATTCTAATTCGAGGAGGATAATCCTCGAAGTCAGACATCCTTGCTCGACCGACAATCCTGGGAGCCATACATGATTCATAAACGGTATGAAGTATTGCAAAAAGAAAAATACCCATTAAGGAAGTCCCTTTAAAAGTAGTTATCTGCTCCCAGAATTCAAGAGAATCAGAAGAATTAGATAATGAAATGTGGAGGTGGAGAGATCCAAATTGCACTACAACACTTTGGGATGTGATTTTAAACTCGAGATAATCAAGAAATTTTATCAAGATAACTACGGTGAATTGATAGTTCACTATAACTGCTTTCTATTGATGTGTCTTCTCGAGGATAATCTATTCAAGATTCATTTCTTTTATTAGAAATCAATATTCCTTATTCTTTATATTCCATTTTAGTTGATTGTTCATTTATTTTCCTTGTATTAGTATAATTTTCCAATTTCCTGCCGGGATCCCACTATCATTTTATGTGGTCCAAATAGTATGGAGCTTGAGTAGTCAGGTAGTTGATTTAAAATTTTGAGATCTCTATGGATCGCTATCTCGACTTAAATCCATTTTATTTCTTGTCGCACTGCACTTGCACACGTACCAAAACCAAACTTTGAAAAATGATTTACTCTAGGAGATATTTAGTTTATATAGTATAATATCAACAAGTTTATGGAGCCGTTGTTGGGGATTAGATAATAGTCCTTGGTAATAGTGTCATAAATTTGTATGTGTGTTTTGGTCTATCAACAAGTTTTATGGTGTCATGTCAGGAATAGATAGTAGTCCTTTGGTGATGACGTCATAATCTTCGCATGCATAACTAAAGCATAAATGTGCAAACATGTTTTGGTCTCAAACAAGTTTTATGGCGCCGTTTGGTCGGGATCGAAAGAATTTAATAAATCAATATTCAGATGAAAGAAGAAAATACTAATTTGGACATTTAAAGAAAAAGAACAAAAAATAGATTTTCAAGCAAAGGTTCAATGGCCACTAACCTTTAACGAAACATTGAATATATTTGTTGTTTTGACTAATCCTATTAATGGGAGTGTGTTTTGCTTTCGTAAAAAACTGATGCATAGGAAATGTAACACCGATCCGATTCCAAAATTCGACACGGAAATAGAGAGGACGCCGTAGCTTCGAAAGACCAAGAAGGCGTAAAACTCCAATTAAGCATAGAAGGAAAGGTAGGATCAGGTTGAAATACATATAGTTAAGCTAGAAGGCCCCCAAATACTGATACAATGGAGGATTTCTCGAGACCACCACAGAAAGAAGACTCGACGATGTACCCGCATTGATGCTAATAATTTTGAACTCCGGAAGCCAAAGATCGATTACAATGGTGGTCCAGCTAGACCGCGACTGTCATCCCAATTCGAAGATCCAAATGAGCACTTGGGAAGATTCCTCAGGATGGCTAATACCGCAACCGAATGGGGTGGACCGTAAGTCATAAACTCCGCATCGACCCCATTCTCTCTAAGAGATACAAGAGCTGGGCATGGTATGAATCTTACCATATGGTTCTGTTGATACTTGGGAGGAATTAATGGAAGCCTACTTAGGTAGATTCTTTCCCCCAGCCCTCACCACAGAAAGAAGGAGGGAAATCATTGTGTTCCAGCAAGGGGAAGATGAAAGCCTGTATGTAGCTTGGGAAAGATTCAAACGTTTGCTGAGAAGATGTCCAATGCATGGGATAGATCTGAAAACTCGATGGATATCAGATATCATGCTTGAATGATATATCATCGTGCTGAATCATTGATGCTTCATGCCGTGGAGCATCTCAAACGAAAAGTCAAGAGGCAAAGAGCCGATTGAAGACTGGCTAAATGTAACATGAAAACCCTCCGAGCTTTCAAAAGGAAACAGAGGAAAGGGATCATGGAGCCGAGCAAGATGACAAACCTATGGAAGCTGCTGACACAAGTACAAAGTTGACAAGCAAGAAAGAAAGACACACTGCTCATGAAATAGGAGCAATTGAAAGGGAGTTATTGAAGGGAAGTGCTGAGAGGGTAACTGAAGAACGTTATGATGCTGAAGAGGTTAATTATTTGGGTGAGCCAAGAGCTTACCATTTCAAACCCAATCCTAACCTTCCAGCACATTATCACCCAGCACTCAGGAACCATGAGAATTTCTCGTATGATGGAGGGGCTTCTCAAGGCCCAAGGCAGGGATAGAACCCTCAAGAAGGGTATCAATGTACCACCAAGGTTCCAAAGAAGAAGAAAGAAGACGTAAAATGAGCAATGTGAATGAATAAACAGGTCGAGGAGGGCCCCAATCTTTGAAGAACGTATGTCGTATTTCATGGGGATAATAAGAAGCCGTTGAACTCCATGAGCAAGTTTCCAGGCAGTAGTTGGAAACAACTACTACTAATTCTCAAATTTTTCTTTAACACCACTAATGCACTCGAAGAACCTGAGACACAAGTGGCGCCAGCCCTAACCCTACAAAGCCAGAGGAAAGATGCCTTTCCAAGTGACACAAGGAAGAACTCAAAAGAATACTTGAAAAGACTGTGAGCTCGAGCAGGAAGGATTGGTCTTCCAAACTTGATGATGCACTTTGGGCTTACAGGACTGCATACAAGACCCCTATCGAATGTCCCTATTAATGTAGTTGCTTCGCAAACCATGTCATCTACCTCGAATTAGAATACTGTAAGGCAATGTGGTCCATTAAGAAGTTAAACTCGATTTCAAGGCTGCAAGGGAAGAAAGATTGCTCCAACCGGCTCGAATCTGAAAGAACCGAGAGAAATGAAGCCATGATAATGCTAGAATATACAAAGACAAGACAAAGAAATGGCATGATCGGGAGAATTCTGAGAAAAGAGTTCGTAACTGTGAGAATGTGTGCTCGCTTTTAATTCTGACTGAAGCGTTTCCAGGGAAATTAAACTAATTGAGGGCCATACATGGTGGTATCAAGTACTACATTTGGAGCAAGAACACTCAAGATCGGAGAATGGGAAGAATTCAAGGTCAGGACAAAGGTTAAAGCATTATCTCAACAGGGAAGAGGAAATTGAAGAACTCCAACTGGTTCTTGAGGAAAAAAAGAAGTAATTTCAACAGTGTCCAAATCTAAGGACTCAAAACTGAAAGAAATTTAATGGGAGGCAACCCATGAGGATTTAAATGATTTAAATTTTGAAATATTTCTTTTCTTTTCGTTGTCGATAAATTAGGTCAGATGGTTTTTAGAAGATAGATTTAATTTTAAATCGACAGTTTAATTAGAATTTTCTTGAATATTGCAGTGATCTTCTGCAAGGGTTAAAGACATGAATGGCAAAGCAACTACAGGAATAATTCTAGCAAATTCGTGCAGAAGTCGATGATGAGAAAAAGGGGAGTAACCTTCCCTAACCCAATTCTCAGATATATTTGAATTAATTGTTACCTTTGCTTAAAATATGCCCGAAGAAATGTCTAAACGGTAGGGACTTCAATAAGAGAATTCAAGGTTTTGAAATCATTGATATGGTTAAGGTTACGACATAAGGGTTATGTCGCGACAAAGTCATTGGTCTCTACAAAACACGATGTCGTGGGACCCGCCTTTGAAAGAACAATTAGTGAGCATAGAGGAAGGGGAGATACATGTCGCGACACCACTGTGATGTCGCGACAATGAATTAAGTTTTAAATGGAAAAAGGATTGTCGCCATTATCAAACAAATCCTGAAAATGTATGTCGCGATATCCCAGGTGTGTCGCGACATAAAAGTGCCATACAGCCAATTCACTAATTTCAAAAAACCCTAAATTCTAATGATTTCAAATAAAAAGAGTATGAATTGAAGTCGCTACATGTCTTAATTGAAGCATTAATTAGCTCCATTAAACGTTGATTGAATTGCAATAGTTTGAAACTATTTTATCTACTCCAACCCACATAACCATTCACCTTTCTTCCTTCCGAATTTCAACCCGAAAAACCCTAAAGATTCCAAACTTCAAAAGCTCCTCCGTTTCCAATGGGCCTAAATTCCCACCTCGGTCCTAACCTAGACGAGATTATGAGGAACACGAACAATCGAAGAAGAAGAAACTCGGGAACAACTAGATGATTCGCCGGGAAGAAACAAGGTGAGAAATACCATCGAAGCACCGAAGCCCGCAACTTCTCATGAAAAGCAGAAAAGGAAAGGGAAAGAGGAAAGAGAAGAAGAAGAAGTAGAAGATTTCATCTCGTATGAAGCTTATTCTACCGGAAAAGTATTATGCTAACAAGGGGTTTATCACAGAAGTGAGATTCAAAACCCCGTGACTCCTTTCATGAGAGCGATAGAGCGAGAGGATGGAGAGTCTCAAGCAAGACACCAAAAGGCAAGGTGGTATACAAAGATCGGGTAAGAGAATTTATTCAAATATGGTAGGAAGGAAGGATGGAGCAGTTTTTGTTAGAGGGGTCTGGGTCTCTTACGAAGCCAAAGCCATCAACGAGGCCTATGGTATGACAGTTCACAAACATGGTTCCAAATTCAAGAAATTATTGGAAAAACCAGAGTTCGAAGGATCGCAAGAAGCTCACTAACGGTAAAGTGCTTGAACCAAGAAGAAGGAAGACCAAGAACAAAGGAATGCAGGAAGCCTTATCAAGAGGCTAAGGTATGGTTTTATTTTCCGGGCTTCGTGGCCGTCCCAACAAAACATGTATGCACAAAGGAGAGAACAAGAAGTCAGGTTGCCAGATTTATACTCAAGGGGTATAAGATCAATATAGGAGTTATCATCGAGAATTCCATCATGAGATATCATGAAGGGAACAAAAGAGGTCTTATTCCTCACCCAGCAACAATCACAGTTCTGTGCTTGAAGGTTGGGGTCAAAGGAATTTGGGAGTCAGAAGAAGAAGTACCCAGAACTTCACCACTCCTTCTGACAGGAGTTAGCAAGGGACCAAGAAACCTGAAGAAAAGGGGAGTGCTGGTGGAGAACAGAGAAGAAGCCCAAGCTGAAGAGCCAGAAAAGGAGACTCCGAGGGTTGCTGATCAAGGAATAGAGCATCCAAACTCACCGCATTAAATAATGATTACATGTTTGCACAATGCAAGGCATTGAGCAACTCAATAGACTTCTCCATCCCTTAGCGCTCTCCCGTGCGCATTTAAACTTCCAACCTGGAGAAAGCTCAAGGGGAGCACAAGAGAACAGCTCAGTACTGGAAGCTCTCAATGCCTTGCAGAAGAGAATAGATGAAAGAGAGAAGGATTGGAAACTACAACAGGAATTCAGAGAAAGCATTTATGAAAAAGAATTGAAAAGAAGAGACCAACAAAGGGGGAGGGAAGAGCTAAATAGAAAAGAAAAGAGCATGAAGTGGAACTAAGGTAAAAGAAAGAGAACAAAGAAGGAGAGAAGAGTTAGATAGAAAAGAGAAACGATGGGAAGAATTTTGAAGCAAAGAAGGGGAAGAGTTTAAAAAGAAATGAAGGGAAGAGATCACAATCTGTTGCAGAAACTCAAACTCAGTCATGAAGCTTTTTATAACAACCAGTTTGAGCGTGATTCTCAACTCTTAACTATGATAAAGGAAAGAGATATAGAGCAGGAAGCCAAATTTGGGGAGCAAATAAAAGGATTCAAGTTTTTGTACAAGTCTCTACAAAAAGATTTTGAGAAGAAATTGGATGAAAGAGATAAGAAGCAGAAAGATGCAGAATCCTATAAGCAGAAAGAATGGTTGGAAAACTTAGATCTGATTAACAACAATCTTAAGCAAATTCTCGGAGGTTATAATCAAAATGGAAAATACAATGAATGGCCTGGGAAAGAGGCAGATGAGTTGGAACAAAGGTTGGATTCTAATGAGATTTTCCTTGAAGAACAAATGGAGAAGGAAACCAAGAAGAGAAAGGAGAAGAGAAAATGAAAATTCCCGAATTTTGCCTCATTTAGGTACATTGCACTAGACTCATTCCAACATCTTTGCTCCCGGCTATTTCAAAAGAAAAAATATTCCTTTCTCCCCACTTAACTTTCTATTACCCTTCTCTCTACACTGGTGGTATTCAACCGCGTAATTAAATCGCAATAAAATAAGAATTTTAAATCAATTGTTGTGTGCTAATTTGAAATTGTTCGATTCCATGATTGTGTTGCTTTGTGATTGAGTGATTAGAATTATAAAGTAGAAATTAGTTCCGTATCAAAAACTGAGAGGTAATGAGCTAAATTGAATGAAGTGCTAGATTAGGAATGAGCTGAAATGTAGAATAAAATAAATGAATACAAATGGATTGAGCATAAGGTGCAAAAGTTACTTAAGTTTAGTCATAAGTTTAATTGAGGAAGGTAATACAATAGAAGGAGCAAAACATATTTTTGAGTTTGTGGTATGAACAATAAGTCAAGGAACCTGAATATCACCAATTTAAATGCTCATTAACAAAATGAGTCAAGGTACTCCCTATGGTTAGTCACACACTGTTCAAACCAAATTCTAGGAATTTGTTAGATTATTGGCTGAGGCGTAAACTTAGGTGATAAATTGACAAGAGATGATGCAGCCATTATTGGACAGCTTTGAGCCATTCTAGCTATCCCTATTCATATGTCGATGCATATACAGTGAGGTCTTAAATCAGCCAACAAGCCTATTTTTCAAAATACCAATGGAAATCCTAACTCATCCTAAACATCAACTTTTCCCGCAAAGAACCCATGATTACCTAGAAACTCAAGGAGGAAGAAAGAAATGAAGCCTGGGGAGATAAATTTTTGAGGAACTCAAAAGGGAATGAAAAGAAAGACAAAGATAGAAAAATGCAATGTAAAAGAAAGTTTATGTGATGTTTTATCTTTGCGGGCCTAACTCTCTCTTGAACAATAAGTTCTTAGGGGTGTTTAACACCCAGTACCCTAATGCCATCCTGTATGGGAGCCACTAACCCAAAGTTCGCATATGTTAGGAAAGCCTAAAGTTAAAACATTGCACTATCTCTGAATGTCACAAGTGGAGTTTCCCCAGTGAATTACAAGAGAAGTATGCATACGCTTCAATTGGAAGAAATTAAAGAGATGTCTCAAACATGAAGTTTAGGGAGTTTATTATAGAAACTACAAGAAAGAAAGGGCGAAGAGGAGAAAAGGCGTTCAGTAATCTTAACCTAAAACCCTTCCATCCTACCCATTACCCAGCCTAACAATAAAAACCCAAAAGACCCGATTGATCTTGGAAGGCTGAAATCATCTACATTAGTGGAGATCAATATGAAAACAAAACCTATGGAATTTGAAAGCAATAAAAACAATCAAAATTGTGAAGGACTTTAGGGAGTTAAATGACTCAATAAGGAAAAAGAGTAAAGGAAAATAATCTATCACTCAACAGATCCAATGAATATGTTGTTTGTAAAACAATTTCAACAGTTTAGTTTTGCATAGTATAAAGAGTAGAGACCAACCTTGAACTGGACTTGAAGCTAGATGTACAGAAATTATGCATACCTTGCATTGCAATTAAATTGAATGCCACTGCAGATCAAATCAGAGAAAAATGTCCTTAAAAATTTTTCTTTTATTTTGTCTGAGGACAACAAATCTTTCTTTTTCTTTGCTTCGAGGACAAGAAAAATTTTAAGTTGGGGGAGTTTGATGAGCTTAAAAGTCATCTATTTTTAGTCCATTTTTCGCACTTTCATATCAAAAGAGACAATTACTCAAGGTAAATATGAAGAAACTCAAATGCATTTGTTATTAGCAGTGTAATGGAAGAAAGAAGAAAAGTAGTAGAAAAATGCGTAAATAAGTGGAATAAAAGTGCAATTTTTAATTAAGCAGAGCGTAAATGAAAAGAACCGGCTGAGTCATTGACAGCTTTTGGGGTTAATAAATTAAAGTTATGAGGTTTCACACGAAAAATTGAAGGAAATCGATGCGTGTCGCGACATGGATAACAAGATATTGAGGTCACGACCTGAGACTGCTCATGAGAAAGCTGTAAAAGCATGAGCTGAGGTCGCGACGTGAGATCGAAGTCGCGACTTCAAGAACCACAGTTCAAAGCTACAGAGTCATGAATCGAAGTCGCGACAAGATACTGATGTCGCGACATCAGGAACAATCAGTTGAGACTTGTGGAGGCATGAAGTGATGTCGGCGCGATTGATGTCACGCATCGCAAAAGCCATCAAAGGAAAGATACGCGGCGACAAGTGATTGAGCATGCAAGACCGCTGATGTCACGACAACATATTGATGTCGCGACATCATGAGGAAACAGTTGAAACCCGCAGATCCTTAAGTTGATGTCACGACAAGAGATCGAAGTCGCGACATCCAAGACAAGCTGAATGCCGCAGAAGATAGAGCCGACGTCGCTGACGCGGAGATCGGCGGGGTCGCGACTTCAAGAGCGACCGCCTGAAATATACAAAGGCGTGACTAGATGTCACGACAAGAGATTGTTGTCGTGACACCAAGAACAACCAGTTGAAGGCCCCAGAGAACTAAGTCGATGTCGCGATAAGAGATCGATGTCGCGACATCAGGAATCTTCTAGATGAAAGTTGAAAAGAAATGAACTGCTGTCACGACAAGAGATCGATGTCGCGACATCAGAAGATTCCATTGACAGCTGAGTTTTATTTAGTTGATGTCGCGACCGGAGATCGAAGTCGCGACACGAGAACTGCTCAGTTGAAGGATAAAGCTCCATAAAGTAATGCCGTGACAAGAGAATGACGTCGCGACATCAGGAGCAACATGTGAAGCCTACAGAAGAAGTAAGCTGATGTCGTGACAAGAGAATGATGTCGCGACACCACTAACACGATCAAGCTCAAGATCAGAGACAAGAAGCAAGGTCGCGACGTGAGATCGAGGTCGCGACATGGATGATGTCACACAAGGAACCGAGGTCGACCTGAATAAAGGACTGTGGGCCTTGATACTTTAAAATCCACAAGAGTTACATCGGGATTAGGGCCCAACCGAAAACCCTATAACACGTTAGCCTATCCGTAAGAGAAAAGTAGCTTACGTACAATGCACGAGAGGTCTGGATAGCTAAAGGCTCATTTTCTTTTCTTTCCTTTTCTTTTATTTTTCTTTAATATGGATAGATTAGATTAGATTTATCGTTTCTAGTTTTCTTTGTATTTCTCTGATCCGATGTTATCGCTTGAGCTCAAGCCAATGCGCATCTAATATCTTTTCAAATTACCACTGAATGTTTCAGTTCGCACAAATTTCTCGAATTCGATTGTTTCAGCTTTCAAATTGCGCTTATTCTTATGATCGGGGGAGGATGTTGTATCGTAATTCAAAGAATCGAGAACACCTTCCATTATGAACGTTATACGAATCTATCTTTCCCCGTGAATGTTTCCCAGCAGCCTTGTTAATTTCAAGCACGAATTTACTGTTTCGGGTTTATTGTCTTTGGGATCTCGAATATCGCCTCTTATACCCGAAGATTTGGGTGCCATTGCTCGACCTCAAGGAGGTCCTCGAGTGACACAGGAAGACATTCCCGAGAGTAATGTACATTTTGAAGGTATACTGACCGCTATTAGGGATCTGAGCTTTGTAAGTTCACTTAGATAAATCCTCTTCTCACTTGAAATCAAGAACGAGTTGAACGAGTTATCTATTTAAACAAGCAAAGAGTTCACCTCAATTCGGATAGTTAGGTCAATCCCGTGTTAGCTGAGATCTAATCAAGGAAAGGGTGATCTATTCTAATTTCGAGGAGGAGCAATCTGGAAGTTGTATATCCTTGCTTGACCGATAACTTGGGAGCTAAGGCTTACAGTCCATAAAACGGGTATGAAGTATTGCAAAAGAAAAATACCCAGATCAAGGAAGTCCCTTTTAAAAGTAGTTATCTCTCCCACTGAGAGAATCATGAAGAATTAGATAAATGAAATGTGGAGTGTGGAGAGATCCAAATCGCACTACAACACTTGGACGCATTTGAAACTTGAGATAATCAAGAAATTTTATCAAGATAACTACGTGAATTGATAGTTCACTATAACTGCTTCTATCGATGTCTTCGAGGATAACTATTCCGCATTCATTTCTTTTATTAGAAATTCATTATTCTTTTATTCTTTATATTCCATTTTAGTTGATTGTTCATTTATTTTCCTTGTATTAGTGATAATTTTCCACTCCTGCCGGATCCCACTATCATTTATGGTCCAAATAGTATGGAGCTTGAGGTCAGGTAGTTGACGGTACTTGTGATCTCTATGGTCGATATCCGGACTTAAATCCATTTTATTACTATTTAATTGCACTTCGCAGAATATCGACCAAAACCAAACTTTGAAAATGATTTACTTAGAGATATTTAGTTTATATAGTATAATATCAACAAGTTATGGAGCCGTTGCCGATTAGATAATAGTCCTTTCACACAGTGTCATAAATTTGTATGTGTTTCGTTCGATCAACAAGTTTTATGGTGCCGTCGGAATAGATAGTAGTCCTTTGGTGATGACGTCATAATCTTGGCATAACTAAAGCATAATGTGCAACATGTTTTGGTCTCAAACAATCTTATAGTAGATACTTCATCTAGCACATCCAGATGACCATGACATTCGTCAGTTATGCACCTATTCATTAGCAGTTGTGTAAGAAATGGATCGACTTCAAGGATCCTCCAGATTTTATGTGACACAGTTACCCCTTTGAGGTATGAGGAACAAAGGAACAAGGGAAGGATAAGACACGACTCAACCTGATACACATGCAAAGAAGTGAAGTCTCATAGGGGCTGTACGTGGACATATCATCATCAAGCCCATGGCACCTACATCCTTCATTTTCTAATGAGGTGACAAAGAGCATGTCAACCACCACCTCGCACGGAGTTCACCATGCCTAGTCAAGTACCTCAGAGTGTACATACATCTTCTTGGTTACCATCAAATATTGAGGATCCAGAGCAATCTACTCCATTGCCAACACATTTGATTATGCCATCACCACAACCATTAGATCAAGGACAAGCTGGACAAGGACAAAGCGGTGGATGAGGACAAGAATGAGGGCGAGGATGTCGAACAACACATGAAGATCCTTCTGATATATCATAGATGCAGGTATATGAAAGGCGATAACAACGAAAAAAGAAGGTTCCTTCATGTACCACACATTAGTGGTTTTATATATGAGGTGGATGACCTTTGTACTTAGATTCTATATATTTTGGATAGTTTCTACTTGGATCTATTTTGGATATTATCAAACATGACATGTTTTAACTCGTCCTATTTTGGATAGTTTCTAGTTGGATCTATTTTGGATATTATCATACATGACATGTTTTATTGTAATTATTTATGAGGTTATTTTAATATCAGACTTTCCATCATTGGGTATCTTATTGATGTTGAACTAATGGTATATGGGGATTGGATGTTTGAAGACACTTTTTATTTTGGTATCTATGAAATGTTGATCGGGGAAGATTGTTTATTTATTTTGGTATTTTTAAGTTATGATTCGTGTATTTTGCACTGGAATCATATTTTGAAAACACGTTTTCACAATTTCACTATGAAATCGTGTCTTGAAAACACAACTTCATAATTTTACATTGAAGTCGTGTTTTCAAAACACGACTTCATAATTTTACACTAAAGTCATGTTTGCAAAACACGAATTCGCAATTTTATACTGAAGTTGTGTTTTCAAGACATGTCTTCAAAATTTTTCACTGAAATCATGTTTTCGAAACATGACTTTATAATTTACACTGTAATCGTGTTTTTAAAACACAACTTCACAATTTTACACTCAAGTTGTGTTTTCAAAACAAGACTTCATAATTTACAATATAATCTTGTTTGCAAAACACGACTTCACAATTTTACAACGAAGTCGTGTTTTCAAAACACGACTTCGCATTTTTACACTAAAATTGTGTTTTCAAAACACGGTTTCACAATTTTTACGCTAAAATTGTGTTTCAAAACACGACTTCAAAATTTTACACTAAAATCGTGTCTTTAAAATACAAATTCACAATTTTAAAATTTTAAAATATAATCATGTCTTCAAACACGATTTCACATTTTAACACTGAAATCATGTCTTCAAAACACGATTTCAGATTTTTACACTAAAATCGTGTTTTGAAGATATGACATCGATGTGGCGCTTAGTTGGCAATACCTACCATGTATTTGGAAATATTTATTTTTGTTTTATATTTTAAAAAATATTTTTTCTAATTATGGTAAATCTTAAAAAAGACCCCCGTGTTTGTCACTCTTCAACGAAAAAAAACAAGGCCTTAGGGCCTTAGGTTCATAAGCCTTAGTTTGAAGGCCTTTTTTTTGGAAAGTATGGGTCTATTGTAAAGGCCTTATTTTTTGCTTCTCACAATGTTGTCATATATTTAAGTGAAACACTTAGGGCTGAACATATGGGCCCTGGTTTCAAGTTGAATCACTTTAAATTGGCTCAAATTAAATTTGAGTAAAAATTTGCATTTCTTGTGTCTTGAACCCAAGACCTTAATTTTAGACTTCACTTCTAACTAATAGGTTATTCTATCCTATGTGTTTAAAAGTTTATGGATGTGAATTTTATACGCTTATGTATTAATTAAGTGTTTGAGCACTATTTATTATATTTCTCAAATCATGTTTATGCATTAAAAATAAAAATTGATTTTAATGCTTTATTGTGCATGAATATTATTTTATATTTATGCTTTGATTATTATGTGTATAAAATCAAATTGTGCATAATAATTATAATTGATTATGCAATTTTTGTTTATTTGTAGCATAACATTATGGTTTGATTATGGTTTGTTTATTTGGTTTATATTTGAGAATATTAGTTTCAAATATTATATTATATCCTTTAGTTTAGATATTTGGAATTTGCTAAAACTTATATTTTCTCATAAAATTTGATTTTATACATAAAACTTAAGTTTAGTGCCAAAATTAGAAAGCACAATTAAGACTTATAAAAGGTCCAAGTGATCAATACAATTTTAGTTAAATGAAGAATAGCCACATCATCTTTAATGAATTAAGATTATATATCAAGTTAAGATCACACTGTAGAATTACTTATAAATTGTAATTAATTATACTTAATATAATAAATTCATCCCCACAGAAATTTATTTTATATATATAATTAATTAGGATGAAATATCATATTACTTTCATAATCTATCCACAAGAATTATGAATTGATACATAATTTAGTAGTTTTATCTTTAAGAATAGAATTTCAAATTATACAAAATGGTCTCAAGAGCTTGGAACATTAAGTGGTAATCAGGTGGACTATACCGATTCGTACATGTTAGGGCTATAGGAATCAACAAAATTTGTATCCTAGGGGTCCTACTGCCGTAGCGAGGCTACTTGTTGACCGGACCAAAACGCATGTACAAATTTCTGACACTATTACCAAGGACTATTATCTAATCCCCGGCAACGGCGCCATAAAACTTGTTGACACCAAAACAAAACACGTATAAACCACCAATCTCTTTGAGTAAATCATCATTTTTTTAAAGTTGGTTTTACCGATATTCGCAAGCGCATAGGTCGACGGCAATAAAACGGATTTAAGTCCGTATATCGATCCCACAAGAGACCAAGAATTTTAAATCAACTACCCTCGACTACCGATTTCCATACTATTTGGACCACAAAATGATAATAGAATCCAGCATTAAGGTGCTGGAACAATTAAACGAATAAAAGGAAAATAACTGAACTACCCAACATACTAAAGAATAAGAATAAAGAATAATGAATTTCTAATAAAAGAACCGATCGAACAAGCTTATCCTCGTAAGACACATTAATAGAAACGCTATAGGAACTATCAATTCCCGTAGTTACCCTAATCAAATTTCTCGATTAACTCCAGCTTCAAATCGTTTGCTATGCTAGAAGTACTGACTTCCATACCCACATTTCATTATCTAATTTATGACCCGATTCTCTCGAATAATGTGGAATTCATAACTACTTTTAAAGAGGGATTCCTTAATCAGTATTTTTCTTTGCAATACTACCCATTTTACGGACTGTAAACCTTAGCTCCAAGTTATCTAATAAGCAAGGATATACAACTTCCGTGACGCTCCTCCGAAATTAGAATGGATCAAATCCTTCCTTGATTAGATCTCTAACACGGATTGGCCTCACCATCCGAATTGAGGTGAACTCTTTGCTTGTTTAAATAGATAACTCATTCAACTCGTTCTTGATTTCAAGTGAGAAGAGGATTTATCTAAGTGAACTTACAAAGCTCAAAGGATCCCTAATAGCAGGTTAATATACCTTTCAAATAAATACATTACTCTTAGGAATGTCTTCCCGTGTCACTGTGAGGACCTCCTTGAAATCAGAGCAATGACGCAAACTTAATCTAGTATGAAACCGATTTTCGCATCCCAAAGAAAATAAACCCAAAACCGTATAAATTTATTGCTAATAAATTAACAACAAGCCGAAAAGACTACGTAAAGATAAATTCGAATTATAACGTTTCACTTAATGGAAGCCTGGATTCCTCACCATCAATTACACGATACAAAAGATTCCTCCGATCATAAGAATGACTGCACTGAACCGAACAATCGACCTTAAATTCGCCCTCAACTTCAAACATTTCGTAGTAATTAAAATTAAATGAATTCTGCATTCAGCTTCAGCTCAAACGATAACATACAGATTCAAGAAATACAACGAAAAAATAAAAATACGAGAGCATGATCTGCTCTAAAACGACGGAAATGAACAATTAAGAAAAATAAAAGAAAAGAAAAAAATAAAGAAAGAAAATGAGTTTCAAATTATTCGCACCTCTCGCCTGCGGGTCGCTGCCGCTCGAACGAGCCGATAGTCACAGATGATGTGGTTTTCCAGCTTGGGCCCAATCCCATGTAGCCTCGTTAGGATTTTGAGTATCCAGCCCAAGTCACTGCTCGTCACACCCCAGCTTCCTTTGTCGTGACATCATCGAGGTCGCGACCCGATCCTAAGTCGCGACTTCCACTTACTCTATGTAACCTGATTTAGTTTATTTTGGTGTCGCGACATCACCATCTTGTCGCGACATCTCTCACGCTCTCGGCAGGTGTTTCATCGTTCGCTCGATGTCGCGACGCCGATATCTTGTCGCGACCTCAAATTTCAAATCATCCGCAGCCTTCAATCGATAAAACGCTCGATGTCGCGACATCGACCGTCGACATCACCTAAAGAACCGTGAGGTCCAGTTTCGATGTTGTCGACATCAATATCTTGTCGCGGACATCTCTTTAAGGCTCGTGATCATTGATCTCGTCGTTCGATGTCGCGACTTCGATCTCATGTCGCGACATCGCCTAGTTCTTTGAGGCTTTCGAAGGGTCGCTTCTGGCGTCGCGATTTCAGCCGCCACGCGACCACTTCATGAAATCCTCACCCTTCAACCGAAAGCGTGTCCGGTGTCGCGACTGACCCCATGTCGCGACATCATCTTCGTGGCTTCGCGTAGCCTTCTCTTGATGGTTCTGATGTCGTGACTTCAGCCTTTGGCTGCGGACATCATCATGTCGCGACATCAATCTCACGCCGCGACAACAACTTGGGCGCGCCTGACTTCATCGCCCAACCTCTCATAGCTTAAAAGGTGTTTCGTTGTCGCCACTGTAATGTTGTTGCGACGCCGCTCTCTTAGCTCCTCGACACCCCCTTCTCACCGCCGATCCGGTACTTACCACACTACTCGCATCAAATTCCTTTAATTCTTTGGTGTCACGACTTAATTTGATCAGAAACAACCCCAAAACTCGCGCATCAATGAATCACCAGCTTCTTTTATTTCGCTCCGCTATCTGACCGCACTTTTCTTCCACTTATTGTCGTACTCTTCTACTTTCTTTCTCTCTTCGCTTATCAACAATTTGGTGAGTTTCTTCCATATCAGATATTAATTATTCATTTCTTAGATGAAAATAGAACAAAATGCATTTAAAAATATGACTTTAAGCCCATCAAACTCCCCCAAACTTAAAGTTTTGCTTGTCCTCAAGCAAAGAAAAGAAAGAATTGTTTGTCCTCAAACAAAATAATTTTTAAGGACATTTTTCTGTTTTGTTTTTTTTTTTTTTTTTTTTTTTTTTTTTTTTTTTTTTTAGTTTTGCTATTCTCATTTCTTGTCTAATTAACAAAATATAACTCGTTATTTCAAATTTCGCCACGCAAAACAAAAGCATGGTATACTTCTATCACAAAATTTCTTGATAACCAATGTATTTAAACAAATTTATTTATCAAGTCTTGTTCGTGTGTGTGTGTGCCGCCAGCCCTTCTCAACTTTGACTTCAAATTAGTAAAACTGGAAGTTTTCTTAAACTGTTTATTTAAGTCCCATACGCCTGTTTTTCTCATTGATCTCCACTAATGTAGGTAACTTCAACCTTCAGAATCAACGAGGTCTTTCAAGCTTGTAATATAGGGCTTAGGTAATTGGGTAGATAAATGGAGAATTTAGGTCAGAGATTACCTGCACTTTCTCTCTTCTTCCGTCTCTTTCTTCCTTATATTTTCTCTAAATATCTCCTCAGCCTTCATGTTCACATTTTTGTTCTTCTTCAATTCGAACCGTATGCCCCCTATTTTTCATTGTAATTTCACCGGGGAATTTTTCCTTTGTTGTCACCATTTAAGGATAGTGCAATGTTTTAACTTTTGTGCTTTCTAGCACTCTTAGCGAACTTTGGGTTAGTAGCTCCCATAACGTATGGCATTAGGGTACAAGGTGTTGAAACACCCCTAAGAACTTAATTGTTCAAGAGAGTTAGGCCACAAGATAAAACTTATCCTTATAAGCTTTCTTTTCTATTGCATTTTCTGCTCTTTGTCTTTTTCTTTCATTCCCTTTTTGAGTTCTTCGAAAATATATACTCCCCCAAACTTCATTTCTTACTTCCTCCTTGGATTCTAGGGTAATCATAGGTTCTTTACTAGAGGATTGATTTCTTAGAATGGGTTGAGGTTTCCATTGGTTATTTTTGAAAGATAAGCCTTTTGGTACAATTTCTGGAACTAAGGCATATGCATCAGCATATAAGTAGTGGGATGGCTGTAATGCCCAACCATCCAATGATGGCCTCTGATCATTTCCCCGTTGGTTGTTTCACCTAAGATTTCGCCTCAATCAATAATCAAACAAGTTCTAGGACTGTGACTCTAAATCCTGAATTTCCCATAAATTGTTCCTAATTCTAGCCAAAGTTAAATCGGTGTTGTTGACCGATGTGCATCATTCCTTCAAGACTTGAATTTATTTACTGTCTAAAGACATTATTTTACTCAAACATTTTGTTCCATCAGCACCAACCAATTTCTCAATTTCAGAACTACACCGACCCAAATGTAACGTAATATACTCCTAATTCCAGTCTCTTTATTCATGATTCTAATCTTTCTGAACAATTCGAACAGAACAGAATTATTAATTCGATTCCTAAACAGAAAATAAACTAGCACAGAAACAAAATTCAAACATCATGATTAACCAATCAACAGTAATTTTATTCAAATATCCAAAGGACTTCAATATTGTCCGAACTATTTCAATTACAAACATTTTTCACTAAGTTCATCCTGCTCTAAAATCCTATCTTTTCTCCAGGCTCGCATCCCCCGCCCAAAATTCGTTCTCCGCACTAGCTCCCAATGAGTGATTCTGCACAGTAAACAAATCAAATGTCAATCTTTTCTTTAGGAGCTTTTATTGATGGATTCTAACTAATCCATATTCCCTTCCATTCACTGCTTCCTTTCTGATGAAACCACGCGATGGAACAAACAAAGGAACCGGGTTTGTTTTCCTCCGACTCCACTCATTCCATAAAAAACAAGTTTTCACCATTCTACGCTCTTTGCTCTTTCTTCTTCCCTTCATTCTTTCCCGCTTGTTTCTAATTCCTTGTTCTTCCATCCCTTTTATAATGAGGTATGTCTCTTGGGAAAAACAGAAACAATTATGATCTCCTTCAATTTCTATGGGAAGATTAAATGAGATTCATCGATTTATGTGCCTTTTTGTATTTTCGATCCATATTTTGGCTTTTTCTGGAGAATTCGGAACGTTTTTCTTGAATCCCTTAGTTTTCCTCTGATTATGCTCTTTGAAACTGAGAATATTCCACAGATCGACTAAATCAAAAGTTGATTTAAGTTTCTCAGATGATACTTATTATTCTCGCGATAAATTGGAAATTTTGGGTGAATTGTAAATTCCATGGATCTTGAATGAAACTAGACATCAAGTTTGGTGCTTTGACATTGCCTTTAGAATACATTATCTAATGAGCAATAAAGTTTAGACAGTAATTACTGAAGTGACGTTATCGGGTTTCTAAGTTATGACAGAGAATGTTCTTTATTTCGGTTATGACTAAATTTCGTCAATTTGGCTCTCTTTTCCACTTATTATTCTTCATTCTCTCACATCCTTGGTCAATCCTCTCGAACCCGGGTTATGTCTCAAATCAATAAACAATCTAACTTAGCAATACTACGCTTATTCACGTCACTCACTTCGAATTAATACCAATTTATTTTTATCATGCAAGAATTATTTCTCACATACACAGTGGCTTACTTCCATGCAAGATAAAAAATAAATTCCCCCAAACTTGTAATCATGCTACTAATATAGAATCCTAACAATTATTTCAACTCAACAATAAAAGATAGAGAAAGGAATGAGACTCCCTTTATTCCAAATATGTAATTCAAATTGTCCGACGTGATTTTGTAGATTCTTCTCGTGGTAATCTTCATTCCTTTTCCACAACTCGGCCGCTTTTGGTTTTTAGTCGACTTCTTTTCATTCAACCACACGGCACCCATCCAGTTAATTTGGCCTCTATGGCTGACAATTTGTCCTTCACATTCCTTTGCTCTCTTTAGCTCGCCATTTCTCCCTCGAAAATTCAAAATGAGCACGTTGTATTCAAGAAGATTTTCCTCGTCAAGATACATGTTCTCACTTTCCCCATGTTCGGAATTATTCAGTAATTTCCTTCTTGTCTCGCATTGAAGTGATGGGGTAAAGAATTTGGCTGAAATAAGCCTCACGCCTTCCATGTGTTAACAGATTCATACGGGTAGTGGCATCAAACCATGTCAGCAAACATATTCGTAAAGAGAATGGGAATTAACTGCAGCCTGAATAACTTCGCTCCACACCATTCAATCTAATTGAATTTGCTATTCTCGCAAATCGCCCCAAGTGTTCATTGGGATTTTCGCTGGAATGACCAAATTGGTTCGCTGACCATAGTTATCAAGTACTGGTTCGGTACCAAAATCACGCAGATTGATCACGGGTCGCTCTATTGCTAAATATTTGTTGTGGATGAATGAATTCCATAAATTCTCCATAGTGTCATGCCTTTCGAGGTCTTTTGGTCGCACATGTCCGGACGGGCTACACCGCCTAACTTTATCCGTCATGGTCAGATGAGTTGTCTTCCCGAAATCAAAGTACACTCGCATCAATAGATTAGCCTAAACAACAAACATTTTCAATATGGTTTGTTAAAGGTCAGTGGCTACAAGAGTCACTGCTTGAAACGCTGTTTTTGTTCTTTTCTTTAAAATGTCCAAATTAGTATTTCTTTCTTTCATCTGAATATTGATTTATTTAAATTTTTCGATCCCCAAGAACGGCGCCCATAAAACTTGTTGACCTTAATTAAAACGCATGTACAAATTTCTATGACACTACACAAGGACTATCTAACCCCGCAACGGCGACCATAAAACTTGTTGACCGGACCAAAACGCATGTACAAATTTCTGACACTATTACCAAGGACTATTATCTAATCCACTTCAGAACGGCGCCATAAAAACTTGTTGACACCAAAACAAAAACACGTATAAACCACTCAATCTCTTTGAGTAAATCATCATTTTTTTTAAAAGTTGGTTTTAGTCTGATATTCTGTAAGTGCACAGGTCGACAAGTAATAAAATGGATTTAAGTCCGCATATCGATCCTACGTAGATCTCAAGAATTTTAAATCAACTACCCGACTACTCGATTTCCATACTATTTGGACCATAAAATGATAATAGGATCCAAAGATTAAGGTGCCGAACAATTAAACCAATAAAAGGAAAATAACCGAATTTACCCAACATAATAAAAGAATAAGAATAAAGAATAATGAATTTCTAATAAAAGAACTGACATCAACAGCTTATCCTCGTAAGACACATAATAGAAACAGCTTATAGTGAACTATCAATTCCTGTGAGTTAATTCCTAATCAAATTTCTGATTAACTCCGCTTTCAAAATCAGTCCAAGGCGCTAGAAAAGTAAATGATCTCTCCATACTCCACATTTCCATTATCTAATTTATGACCCGATTCTCTCGAATACAGGAATTCGATAACTACTTTAAAGAGGGACTTCCTTATCCGGGGTATTTTTCTTTGCACACTATACCCATTTTATGGATCAGAACCTTAGCTCCCAAGTTATCGTCAAGCAAGGATATACAACTTCCGCATTGTTCTCCGAAATTAGAATAAATAGATCAACCTCGATTAGATTCAGCTAACACCTGATTGGCCTCACCATCCGAATTCGAGTGAACTCTCATGCTGTTTAAATAGATAAACTCATTCAACTCGCTCTGATTTCAAGTGAGAAGAGACTTATCTGAAGTGAACTACAAAGCTCAAAGGATCCCTAATAGCAGGTTAATATACCTTCAAAGAAATGTACATTACTCTCAGGAATGTCTTCCCTGTGTCACTCAGAGGACCTCCTTGAAATCAGAGCAATGATGCAAATCTTAACGGGTATAAGAAACTGATATTCAAATCCCAAGAAAATAAACCCAAAACCAGAAGTAAATTTATTAACTGAAATTAACAAGCTGCTGAAAAAGACTACAGAAAAGATAAATTCTGACTATAACGTTCACTTAATGGAAGCTGGATTCCTCAATTACTGAATTACACGATACAGCATTCCTCCTCGATCATAAGAATGATCGCAATTGAAATCGAACAATCGAATTCCGTAAATTTGTCTCGAACTTCAAACATTTGTAGTAATTTGAAATTAAATAATTCCTCAGATTCGGGCCAGCCAAACGATAACATACATTCGTGGATATACAACGAAAATAAAATACGAGAGCATGATCTCGTCTAAACGACGGAAATGAAAAATTAAGAAAAAAATAAAGAAAGAAAATGAGCTACCATCCGTGACCTCTCGCCCAGGGTCGCCTAAGTCTTGAATGAGCTCGGATAGTCGCAGATGATGTGGTTTTCCAATAAATTTAATCCCAATGTAGCCTCAGGTTGTGGATTTTGAGTATCCAGCCCAAGTCACTGCTCAAGCTCGCGACCCCGCCTCTTGTCGCGGACACACGAGGTCGCGACCGATCCCAAGTCGCGACTTCACTTACTCCTATGTAACCTTGATTTAGTCATATTCTTGGTGTCGCGACATCACCATCTCTCACGCGACATCTTCTCACGCCTCGCTCAATTCGTTCTTCCTCGATGTGTCGCGACGCCGATATTCGTCGCGAATTCCTCACCAAATCATCCGCAGCCTTCAATCGATGTCTTCGATGTCGCCACATCGATCTCTTATCGTGACATCATCTAAAAGAACCGTGAGGCTTCAACTAGGCCGCTTCAGCGTCAAGCGCGACATCAATATCTTATCGTGGACATCTCTTTAAGGCTCGCATCATTGATCTGGTCGTTCCCGATGTCGCGACTTCGATCTCATGTCGCGACATCAGCTTAGTTCTCTGAGGCTTTCGACTGGTTGCTTCTGATGTCGCGACTTCGAGCTGTTGTCGTGACCTCACTTCATGAAACTTCACCCTTCAACTGAGCAGGTCTGGTGTCGCGACTTCGATCTCATGTCGCGACATCAACTCGCGCTTGGTATCGATGGTTCTTGATGTCGTGACTTCAGCCTCGTCGACATCATCGATGTCGACATCAATCTTATCGCCGCGACAACAACTTAAGTGCCTAAGAACATCACCCAAACCTCTCATAGCTTAAAAGGTGTTTCATTTGTCGCGACTCGTATCGCTATTATGACGCTGCTCTTCTTAGCTCCCGATTACTCTTCACCGACCGTACTTATCGCCACTACCGCATCAAATTCCTTAATTTTTGGTGTCACGACTTAATTTGACTGCGGTCGACCCCAAACCGTGATCAATGAATCAGCCATTTCTCGCTTCCGCTATCTGACCGCACTTTTCTTCCACTTGTCGCACTCTTTCTACTTTCTTCTCTTCCCGCTAATAACAATTGGTGAGTTTCTTCATATTTCTCAGATATTAATTATTCATTTCTAGATGAAAATAGGAACAAAAATGGACTAAAAATAGATGACTTTTAAGCTCATCACTAATGGCAAAGATAATGCCTAGGCCTTCCAACACGGACGTTTTCTTCGTGAAATGAGAAGTGCGCTTGAGTCAAAATGGTATTTCTTCGATTTTGGGTTTTGTCTAAAAACAAGTGGGTCGATGGTTGTAAACCGTATATAAATTAAAAGGAAAATTTAGAAAAGAAGACTCCTGAAGTCTTAGGTCACCGGATTGGATTTTTATGTATTCATGCCTCGGGTTTGTTTCATTGGGGGATAATGACCTATAGTCGCTTCCTAAACCTAGACCTTGATTTGGCACTAAAACCTAAACCCTAAATTACTCCCTCATGAAATATGGCATTCAGTGAGCATTCAAGTCCCTAACAGTGTGCATATGGCCTCAAAGAGGCAACCTACGGCAACTAAAAGGAGACAACTAAGTGGATGACAGTGGATCTAAGATTAAGCATCCACTGTAACCAACTAAGCTTGCCAAATACACATCAAGGAATGATCTAGGAGGTTTCAACTCAGGTGAGATGCGTGGAGCTTAAATGCTCATAAATGCGCAGGATAAATGAGAGGGCATTTAAACTTACCTCCAAACCTCCACCAGCGGATCCTCCTCTTCAAGAAAAGTGGGTTTAGCCACATCCTCGAAATACATCCTCAAGGAGTGTGTTCGCACTGAAAAATGAGAGAAAGAGGAGAGAGAAGAGAGAAGAGAGCAAAGTAAACCTAAAATGAAAAGCTGCGGAAAAATATATTAATGGAAAAGTTACTTAAGGTTACAAAGTTGTATGGGCTTATTGTAAGACCCGAGAAATTCCAATTTCTGGAATAAGGGTAAAATCGTAATTTCGATTACAAAATTGTTATTTCGGTTAAAAATCCGGAATTAATTCTCTAGATCTCGGATGATGAAACGGATTGTACCGTTGGAATCGTCTCGCAAATCTAGCTTGCACGTAAATTCTCGTGAATATTCCGAGACGCAATTTCTGAGTTGACACGCTTCGAGGCAT
The DNA here is from genome assembly GCA_016808115.1 of Tetrastigma voinierianum. Lineage (NCBI taxonomy): Eukaryota > Viridiplantae > Streptophyta > Magnoliopsida > Vitales > Vitaceae > Tetrastigma > Tetrastigma voinierianum. The sequence continues at coordinate 178,409 of JAEQBH010005090.1, forward strand.
CGCAAGCCGGTGTCAGAAACGATTGATGCGACGAAACTCACAGATAACATGTACTCATGTGCCATAAGTGGTATGAGTAGAGAAATGAGGAAAATGGTGGGCCGATATAGTGCCGAATGTCAAAACTGGGAAAAGAAAGGACAAAATGGTCATTTTTAAGTTTGATTTAAGTCACAAGAAGACGAAATAGTGAATAGTCTTCATCTCCTCAAATTGAAAAGAGGCCAAAACATGGGAAAGAGGAAAAAAATCGACAGTGAGCTCCAGATTTCGTTTTTAGAGAGAGAAGCACCTCCTTCTCTCTAAGTTATCTCGCGATCTAACCGTCAAGCAGCCTTTCTACAAGAGGGAGAAATGTGCTCTACGCGGGAGAGGGCTTCGCAAGTGGTTGTGGATTTCAGTGGAGTTTCTTCAAACTCCTTGAGGTAGGGTTTCCTTACTACGCTTTATTCTTTAAATACTTTGCAAATGTTTGAAGCCGGACAGGCCTCAATCTACAGCTGACGGCCCCAAAGCTCGGGACCGAATTGATTTGATTTATTGAACTCAATGTGAGCAAACAGAATCGTGAGGGACCTGCTTGGGTCTTTAATAGCTTAAATTATGCTTTAAATCATGGATTGATTTGGATAAGGCCTAAATGGTCAGTGGAAATGCCGTTCCACAAAGTAATTGATGAACGGATGTGCCGAACCGCAAAACCTGTGGTTTTACCTGCCTTAGAATAGTGACACAAAAATCTATTTTTGTGTGAAATGGTTTGGTCGAAAGTGATTCAAAGTTGAATTACTGTGTTTGACACCAGCCCATGAAGCAATTTTCGTGTAATGAATCGTGGGAATTACATGACATGATCAGGTGGATTTAAATTATGTGGATATGTGCATGTTTACATATTTGCATGTGTTATATGAGTTATTGAAATGGCATCATAATGCATTTCATATGCAATCGGGTAGCCTAGAATGGTGAGTGCATGACATGGAAATGAAAGGAAAATGAAAACGTTTTGAAAGGAATTTCACAGATGATATTCCTGAGAATTGGGTCGAGATGGGCCAACATATATTCGATGAGGACTATGATCAAGCTTCTGAAAGCTCACCAACTAATTCGCCGAGGGTAGTCCTTAATATTTTTACCGAATATTAGTATATTTTCAAGAACAAATGGGTTTTGTTTTGAAAATGATTATTTACCCATACATGGCTTAGGCAAGTGTGAGTGAGCTCTGGGTGAGGACTCGAGACACGGGACGCATGTATGACATTCGAGTAGATCACGAATTTTCTTAATGTGTGTTTATTTCTGGGAGCATTGCACCAGACTTAGTGGTGAGTAGCCCACTTAGTATGATTCTCCTAATCGAGCATTAGTCACCTACCGTGGGACTCCCTTTACAGTACAAGGAAATAGGCATGAGAGACTGGCCATTCTAAAGGCTTCAGTTTAGGGAAGAAAAGTCAGATTTGTGGCTTTGATTTTGTGGTGTATACATATATTAGAATGTTAGAATTTTAATATGTGTTGTATAAAGGAGAATTGATTACCTCAGTTCAACATTGATATAGTCAGGTATCATGATGAGTATAGTTATCGGGCCCAAGTGGTCAAGCTTCATGTCAGGATTATATTTGACTCGCTGGGACAGTTTATGTGTGTGATGTATTTTGCAGAGCTCCCCGCACAAAGGAGACCTACCCGATTGCCATGGCGCCTGCCCCTAAGATCCACTTGTATTCATGTCGACCTGCAGTCAACTTAGACCCTGAGTGCCTGGGCGCTACACTTATACCTAAACCCAAAGTGTGAAAAATTACAAAAATGCCTAAAATATGAAATTACATAAGGGACAAAATGGTAATTTATCAAACGTGGTCGCTTGGAATCAAAATACCAAACATTGTGTCGAAAGCAATTTCAATATAAAGAAATTTCGCTTAGTATAGCGAAATTTCGCTTAGCCTAGCTTAAATCTATCAGAGAGCAAATCGAATTTTCGCTAGGGAACAAGTACTCGCTTATTAGCTAAATTTCGCTAGCTTAGCGAAAAATTCCTCACATATTTAAAATTTCCTAGATAGTTTAGCTTTTCGCTATGATTGCGAAATTTCGTTAATCCCAAATAAATTTTCGCAATCATACGAAATTTTCGCAATCATAGCGAAAACTGATCGCTCTCCGCTTGCTACTGCTCTGCTTGCTACTGCATCACTTCCTGCACTTTTTATTCATCACTTTGCCTTCAATTCTTCAACCCATCTTGACATTTCATCGCCTCAGCTTGGTGAAATTACCGAGGATTCTCGCATTCAGCACCAATAAGAAGCCAAGCTTGCTGACTGAAGTTCTCAAGACCTGCAAAACTATCCAAAACAACTTCGAAACAAATCAAGCACTAAGGGATATGCACATGACAATTGGCTTAATTCATATGATTAGTGCGCAAAAGCACTCAAAACCTATCTTGAATAGGGCTCAAAATAGCACTTGGGCACTAATCATATACATGTCTAGGAAAGTCCTAACAAAAGGGCGATAAGAGCCTCAAGGCTAGTGGGTTTTTAGTGGCGCCATTGTGACCCCTCCACTTACTTGGGGACTTTCCTGGTATATATAAATGCATTTACCTATTCATATCCTAGGTGATTGTTCACCCGTCAAAGTTAAATAATTTGGAATTTCTATCATAAAATTAAAGTGAACTAACTAAATAAAGATTTAGCCCACATGTAATCTTTATTAAATTAGATATAATGTAGTGCATGTCTTACATTGGTAACTCATGCAATTAGTGAATAAGCCTCAAATCTAACATAAGTTTTTGGAGAATTTGTATAGTATCTCAACTTGCTAATACACACCTAGAAAATTCAAGAACTTAGGGTGTCAAATATAAGTATGGAAAAAAAATCTCTTCATCTAGGTGGCATGGACATCGATTTTTCCATAAGGAAATTAGAACTACTGTGAGTGACATAAGAAAGCACACCTGCTGAAATTGCACTATAAGAGAGCAATGGGAGAGATCCAATCGACTCATCATAATGTTTATTAAGACAAAAATCACTGCTGAGATTAGGGGTTTTGTTAAGCAATATGAGAAGGTCCAAGATTTGCTAAAGGTTATTGACGAATAACTCGTCACTTCAAACAAGGATTTGGAAAATACCCTGATAATAAAGTTCTCTTCCATTCGTATCACAAGCGTTAGGGGTGTGCATGAGCACATCATGCAAATAAGGGACATTGTGGAATCAAGGAATGCCAAGTTTCTTGAAAATGACATGATCGGTGGGAGGGATCGATTCAAAGATTTAATTCCTGTTCACAATCATATATAAACTCAACCTTCCAAGTCTTATGATAGATTGGTTATAGTTCATAACACTCCTCAAGTTCCAATTAATGTTAAACAACCAGTCATTGAAGTTCCACAAGTTGTTGAGAACCTTCTAGTGGATCAACAAGTTCAAGAATTACCTCATAATTAACAAATAGTTTAACCACCGCCTCCTCGCGAGAAGGTGGTCCAACATTAAGAAGATCTTACTATCAGTGCCGAAGTCGGCAATTCCTAGCATTTATTACAGTGTATCTACAAAATCGAGATTAGAGCCTCGAAAATGATCCCTAAAACCTTTTCCTAAGCCAAGGAGTTGTAAAGAGATTGATTTGTGTATAAATGCCAAGGAAAGACGAAAGCTGTGATTTCGCAAGAGTAACGGTCTAGGGACCTTGTAGAGTTGCCTAAAGGGGGGAAGACTATTGGATGTAAATGGGTCTTTAAGACCAAAAGGGACTCATTAGGCAACATTGAAAGGTATAAAGCTACACTCATCACTAAGGGATTCACTCAAAAATAAGGAATCGATTACACGAAGACCTTTTCTCCTGTATCCAAGCAAGATTCTCGTCGTATTATTTTAGCATTAGTTACACATTTCGACCTTGAGTTTCAACAAATGGATGTGAAAACGAAATAATTTCTTAACAGTGATCTAGAAGAGAAAGGTATATATGAAACAATCTAAAGGTTTCTCTTATAGGGAAGGTAAGCATTTGACTTGCAAGCTTAAGAAATCTATATACGATTTGAAATAACTCTCAAGTCAATTGTATTACAAATTCCATAGAGTAGTTACTTCATTTGCCTGAAACCTCATGGATCAATGCATACACCGTATGGTCAATGAAAACTTATTTCCTTGTTTCAGATTTGGATGACATTTTACTTACAACCAACAATGAGGGAATGATGCATGAAGTGAAACAATTCATCTCCAAAAACTTTGATATGAAAGATATGGGTAAGGCATCTTATGTCATTGGCATTAAGATCCATAGAGATAGATCTCACGGTATTTTATGTCTATCGTAGGGAACTTATATCAACAAAGTTTTGGAGATATTTTGGATGAAGGATTGTTTACCAAGTGTTGCTCCCATTGTGAAGGGCAATAAGTTAAGTCTAACTCAATGCTCAAAAAATGATTTGGAAAATGAATCCATGAAGAATATTTCATATATGCTTCAACAGTTGGAAGGCTTATGTATGCTTAGGTTTGTACAAGACTTGATATTACATTTGCAATTGGAGTGTTAGAGCGATATCAAAGTAATCTAGGTATGGATCACTAGAGAGATGCAAAGAAAGTCGAGATGTACCTCCAAGGAACTAAAGATTACATACTTATGTATAGACAAACGAACAACTTGGATATGGTTGGCTATTTTAACGCAGACTTTGCCGGCTATGTTGATTCTCATATTGTAGGGTTTTCTATGTCCGAATCACAATCGAAGTGTAGCGAAAAAAATAAAAAATTGTGACGCTCGAAACTGGTGTCTCGCGACAACCCGGCCAACCTATTGGAATAATTTGCCTCATATTATGAGACCTATGCATGAGTAAAAATGGCCACTTTGGCCCATACATCAATACTCACCAAAATACATTAACTATATTACCATAGTTCAAGAGTTATTACATTACTCTTAACCAAAACATATATCAAAAGTTAGATTTCTAATACATGTTTTACAAATAAAATGTCAAAGCCACAATTCAGCTTTCTTCTAAAACGCGGCCTCTAGTGAGCGTTGTCCTCCCGTACACTCCCTATACCTGAAATAATGATCCCTCGACAGGGTGAGTAAAGCCCAGTAGTGATAATCTCCTACATGGGTTACTCCCCACCTAAGTGCACATGTCCTGGCAACCAAACACACTCAAGAAAATACATGATCCTCGCCCATGCCCAATCTCATGTCTCGAGTCCTCACCGAATTCTCTCACATGCCTAAGCCAAATGCGAGAAAACATCGCTTTTCAAAACAAAGGTTTTTGTTCTTGAAACCTCATACCGAAGCTTCAGAATATATCGACTACCTCCGAGGCGACCATTGATCATTTTTCCGAATAGCCATGGTCTCGCTCCGAGATGAACCGTTGACCACCTCCAAGGCACCGAAAATCTTCCTTGAAATTCCTTTCACAACCATTTTCACTTCTTTTTCTCTTTCATTTTCGTGTCATGCACTCACACCTATCGCTCTGTGGTGCCCCAAGGCATATGGAATGCATTATGCCATTTCCAGTAATTGATGTTAATATATTTTACATGTATATATTAACAAAAATTAATTCACATAATTCATGTTATTCAGTTCACAATAATAACATCAAAATTAGCTCACATGGGCTAATAACAATCCAAGCAATTCATTTTGAATCACCCAACAACACAACAAATCACTTGAACAGTAGAACCCTAGGCTCGGCACTGTTCATGGCCACACAATAGGGATTTTCTTCACTCAGTTCAAAGATTTTGAGATCGAAAACACAGTCATCCAGGACTCAACAAATCCCTATCCATTAAAATGGTTCTTAGCCAAAGAATAAACCAAGTAGGAAAAGATCCCTACCTCTTGGAGTTGTCGGAACTCCACAAAATTAGTGCCCACGCGTAGCCCTTACCGCGTAGAACAACTTTGCTTCTTGCTCCGACGAGAACTAACGGTCCGAACGCCGAGAAACCTAGAGAGAAGTCACACTTTCTCTCTCTAAAACCAGTCTCCCCACACCTACTGCACGTTTCTAGCAGAAAATTGGAGAAGAAGATGTCTTTTATCCTATTTATTTAATCTTTTCACTAATTCTCATTTTGTCCCTTCATTTAACTATTTGACTTAAAGGGCCTTTTTGACACTTGGTTTAATCTAAGTCATTCATTTCCATCATCTCACTAATCATGCAACATGTGTCACATGGGTATATGTAATAGGTGACTTTTTTCACGTCACATGTCTTTCACAAACCGTTATATGGCACCCGACACCTGGTGCCTTGAAAAACGTGAAATTCCGACTGTCTCAAAATTCGACTAAATTCGACGTGGTAGATAGATTTCGCGAGAAGATTCCAATGATGAAGTCTGTTTCATCATCCGAGATCTAGAAAAATTTCGAATTTTGACCGAAATTACCATTTTACCTTTTTTTAGAAAATTAGAATTTTTTCGGGTTTTACAAAAATAAAACCCCAATTTAAGGATCCTCTTGGACCATCAAAGCCAAACAACCATGATAAGGTGTTTAGAATATCCATACCTTTTGGTCTATTCTTCCTTCTTGATGGAGATCTCAGTAAGGCAACCCTCTATGGTGAAGATCCATAGCAAACACGTAGACCGCTAGCCGAATAATTTCTTAATATTGATCCACATGAAGATGAGAGGAGAGAAACCTCAAAAGAGATGGCTTAAAGACTCAAACTCGGTGCTAGCCAAGACTTGATCTTCCAAAAGGGGGCAGCTTGGAGAGAGAGCTCTCTAAACCCTAGGCTGGACATTTTTCTTTATGTTTGAAATACATATGATTTGATATGGTGGCCAAGTTAGTGATATGTTGTATTTATGATCCCACACCTGCAAAAGGATAGGAGGGCCCTTAATGAAGGGAGTGGGCGGAACATGCATCACATGCATGTGTGATCCGCCCCAGCCCATGGCTCGAGCCCAAAAGCCTTCATAAGGCTTTCTCATGGCTCATCACCATGTCCTTTTGCTCCTGAGATTCAACAAATCCCAATCATGTCCTCTACCATAGGTTTTCTTCATGTTGGATCAAATCCAATACTGTTTCAATCTCTCTACATATCTTCTAAGTGTGTGACCCATTAGGTCTCTAGTTCTGTTGGCCACTCAAATCAACGATTCATCTTGAGCAAGCTCGGGTGAGTGGTGGGCCCTAGCAACATATCATGACCTCAATTGACCGGGAAAGAGTCAATGGCTTGACTATGAAACTCCATATGCAATATACTATGCAAAGTTTTCTCTCTTCTACTCCATACTATACCCGACTAGGTTCAAAGTAATGGACTATACATCGATCCCACTAGATTGGCTATGCTCACACCTAGCACAAGTTTGTTTATCTTTTCCGAGATCCATTATCATAAAAGCATGCCACTAAAGAC